>MU185898.1:37674-63499 GCA_016904865.1 Pissodes strobi
TGAAAATGACGTTACCCTCTTCGCTGAAAAATGGTTGTTTTATTAGCACGCGCGGATATCGCCAAAGTAACCCAAAGGATTCGGTCGCCACAGTGACCCTTGGTCATAGTATTTATCCAGGACTAATAGCGTTAAGCTTAACTAATTTAACTTTAACCTTTCGTCTCTCGCGCGCCCATCGAAACAAGAAATAGGACCACTCATTTCGAACGCTCCGGCACCGATTTTCGCAGGGATATGCTAGCAGTGGTGTGTCAATCGGGTGTAAATTCTCATGAAAGAAATATAATTAAAATCACACATTTTAGGGTATATATGACATTACTTTAAAAGTTCTTTTCATAAATAATATTTCATATAAGTTGCATTGAAATTAAACAGAATAAGGGTCCAAGTTTTTTTTTTAATTATTCAAAGAAAAATAAAATAAAATAAGAAATAAATTATAAATCAAAAAGGGACTGCAACATATTGTAACAATGAAGATAATGTCCGACTCTCAAATAAAAAATGAGGCAGTGTAATTGGAAATCTTCTCATCGATCTTTACGAGAAGATTTTGGGTATTGTGTACTGACACTTTCACAAAAGTTGGAACGGTGCAGGTTTTGTTTGCGAGGTCGACATCTGCTCTATTATGCATCTCGAATCATCTGGCATCATAAGCGATCGCCAGTATGGCTTCCGCAAACACAGGTCAACGAGAGATCTCCTGACTTACGTGACCTACCTGTGGACCAAAGCCATCAAGAGCTACGTGCAATGGCTCTCGACATATCACAACATTTGATAGGATGTGGCATGACGGATTGTTAAGCAAATTTACAGTATGCGGACTACTATCAGCACTGCTTCTATATTTAAATTTTTTAAGGGATCCGAGTTGGTATTGATGGACATCTCTCGGTGGAATTTAAAATCAATGCCAGAGTTCCTCAAGGGTATACATTATCTCACACAATGCTCCTGCTCTATATCAACGATCTCTTAGAGAGGACAAACAATTCTATATACAGCTTTGCAGTACTCTTATATCCTCATTCATGTCACGAACTGCAATGACCGCTGCTCGTTCTCAACGTGACAGAAAACAATGTCCAGTTTATCGCAGGGAAGACTCAAGCAGCCGTCTTCTCAAAAAAGCAAACACCGCAAGACCAAGTCAGGACAAATACTGACTCTGGCCTCATCCATAAGCTTGCTTGCTTGGCACCCAAACACTTGCTCAAGGTATTAGACTCCATACAAAGGAGAACAGTCCGTCTTGTGGATGACCCAGTGTTGACTACAAAACTTGATAGCCTTGGACATCGAACAAATGTGGCGGACTTCTCTCTTTATTATCGATACTACTACGGAATGTGTTCGAATCAGCTGGCACCTATGAATCCGCCCAGAGTTGTGCCAAACAGGAACACCCATAAAACACAAGCCGCTCATAAACATACCTAGGACGAAGCTGTAGCGAGAGTCCTTTGTCTGGAGGACTGTCTCGCTCTGGAATGGAGCTCCGAGTAGCGTCTTTCCCGAACATTACAACTTACAGCGCCTCAAGTCCAACGTCAACCATCTTCTCCGCACACGAACTGCTCGTTGAGTGGTATAGGGTTTCTCTTTTGTGTGTGTGCTGAACTTTAAAATCACCATCTAACCAGTTAAGATTGTTCAATCCCAGTAGAGCGAGAAGTCACAGAATGCTGGCGACATTATCATGCCTATCCTTATATTCCATTGCAGAGAAAAGCTGACGTATATTCTATGGAATTCCGACCCTTGAGCTTTCGTTAAAAAATATTTTCGCAAATTAGTGACCTGATGATCCAACAGTCTCACAATGTCTGTAAACCAACCATCCTCCAACCTATCGAAGAATGGTTGTTCTTTCTTCCATGCTTTTAGGTGGTGGTATTGCGCCTTTGTTAGAAAAGTTCTTAATTTGAGCTATAACTCTTGGATGCAGGCTTTACTCCAGGAATATCCAAGCACCAAGCACGTTTGATGTTCTGTTGCATTTTTACCAGTTGTTTAACCCTCCTCTCGAATTCAGATGTTATTACCCTTTTAATCACCTGATGATTGATCTTCTTGGATTGGCTTTCGACTTGCCGGTACTGAAGCCGCCCGCATGCAGATTTTCACGCATTATGTTAATGCTGCGACACATCAATTCCAAACCGCATCTGCATCCCTGTGAGAAATCTTCAAAAATCTGTAACGTTTCATCATGCTATTTATTTGCGCTTTAGATCATCCTTATAGAAAACGTTATTCAGTTTATCCGTCGCCGTTATCTTATCATTTCCTTTCATATTAAATTCATATTTGGTGGAGTTCAGCATGTTAGAGATAGAGCTCAGAGCAAGATAAAACTACAGCGGACTCAAGGAATCGCAGTGAACGATTGCTCTTTTGATGTTGACAATGTTGTTCTGGATGGATAATCTGCAATTCTGTACGCTAGGTTTCCATGGCGTGTCTGAGAAAAAACTATGGTTGGGCTTATTTCCTATATGCTCAGAACTTACATGAGCCAGTCATGGGGTACTCAAAGGCCTTTTTGTTATCGATATAGACCACAAATAAGTTTCTATTCTTCTTGTACGGTTTAGTTGACGCTTAATCGACAAATACACTGTATTCTGGCCAATAAAGTATGGTTTATTATTAGTGATTATTACTAATATCATTATTATTATTATTATTATTATTATTATTATTTCACTATTTCCCACTTTATCAAGTGGGGTTTCTATTCTAAGATGACGGGTATTACCAAGTCATCACAGAGTCTATTGCTTGAGTCGAGGAATGCTCGCACGATATTGCATGTTTTAAGGATGACATACTTTTGTATGCTTGTATAAATGTTTGGGTTGAGACCAAGTTGTTCAAGATGTGTGTTGAAAATGTGTGGGGTGATGCCGGTGGATGACATGATGAGTGGTATGATAGCTACTTCTTTCTGTTTCCAGAGTCTCTGAACTACGGTGGCTAATTCGATATACTTTGTTATTTTTTCATTATATTTAGCATGAATGTTGGGGTCGTTAGGTATGGATATGTCTAGGAGGTAAGTGATTTGTTCTTTTTTGTTTTGGAAAACAATGTTTGGTCTATTGCATATTATTGTTTTATCTGTGCGGATTTCTACGTTCCAGTATAGTTTGTATTCGTCGGTATCTATGATCGTAGTTGGAGAGTATTTGTAATATGGTGTTTCTTCTACGATGAGTTTATATGTCTTTGCGAGTGCCTGATGAATAATTTTTCCTGCCAGGTTGTGCCGTTCGGAGTATTCTGTGCCTGCTAAGATTTTACATCCCCCCGTGATATGATCTATCGTTTCTTTACATTGGTGACATTTTCTGCATGTAGCGGTATGTACGTTCGGGTCTCCTATTATGTATTTTTGGTAATTTCGCGTGGCTATGACCTGATCTTGTATTGCAAGAAGGAATCCTTCTGTCTCAGGAAAAAAATTTCCATCCTCGAGCCATTTATAAGAGAGTTTTTTCGATATATGGGCGTGCTGAATGTTGTATCTGTGTTTTCCATGTAGCTGCTTTGTTGTCCATTTATTAATTTTTTCTTCTATATTTTGTGTTGGGTTAGTATCCGATGGATGGGTGATTGTGGATAGATCAAGTGGGTGTGTAGTTTTTGTTTTGCAGACTGCCTGGTGAAGGGATGTTTGTTTACTTAGGAGTTGTGGGGTATGTTTTGTGTGTAATGCTTGAATATCTATCATGCCTCTTCCTCCTTCTTTTCTGATTATTGTAACTCTTTCTTTACAAGAGTTAGGATGGTGTTTTCTATATCGGGTAAGCTCTGATCTGGTGAGGATATGTATACTTTCCAGGTCTGTTTGGGACCATTTGATTATATCAAACGAGTACGTGAGTATTGGGATTGCAAACGTGTTGACGGCTTTGAAGAGGTTACGAGCGTAGAGGGCAGTTTTTAGTATGGTTAGTAATCTTCCTTTCTATTTTTTCTTTAATTGTGTTTTTATATATGTGTGATTTATCTTGGTGTTTTGTTGGAGTCCAAGGTATTTGTATTTTTCGTTCTCTGTCATGTTATCTAGTATTTCATTGTTTATGGTTTCTCTGTATTCGCTTTCTTTCCATTTACCTCTTTCAATATGTAATGATTTGCATTTACTTATACCAGATTCCATTTGTACATCTGTTGTAAATGTTTCTGTGATCTTGAGCAGTTCTTTAAGTTGTGTTGGTGTTGGCGCGTATATTTTTATATCCTCCATATATAAAAGATGGTTGATTTTATATTGTGTCCTTTTTATGTTTTATGTTAGAGCCATATTGGGAGTTATTCAGTGCGTTTGAGAGTGGGTTTAGGCACATGCAGGACCATAAAGCACTCAGTGCATCACCCTGGAAGATGCCTCGTCGAATGTATAGTTCATCTGTCTGTACGGTTCTAAATCTGAGGTTATGGTAGTTTTCGTTCTCCAGGTTTTCATTATTTCCGTCAAGAATTTTTTGATTTTGGGTCTATTTTGTAGATGTCGAAGATTTCTGTTAACCAGCTATGTGGTACAGAGTCAAAAGCCCTTTTATAATCTATGTAGCAGGTGTGTAGATTTCTGCGTTCCTTTTCAGTCTGTTTTAGAATGACCGTATCTATTATTAATTGTTCTTTACATCCCTTGCTGAATTTTCTGCAGCCTTTTTGTTCCCCTGTAAGTATGTTATGTTTTGTTAAGTGTTTTTCTATTTTCTGACATATGGAAGCTGTTATTATTTTATGTAATGTAGAAAGGCATGTTATTGGTCTATAGTTACCTGAATTCTTTGTGTCTGTGTTTTTTGGTTTAACATATGTATTGCCTTGTGTCAGGAATTTTGGAAATATGTCTGGATTCAGAATGACTTTGTTTATTTCCCTGGTGAGTGCTTCATGTGTGGATGTGAGCTGCTTATACCAAAAGTTTTGTATTTTATCTGCTCCTGGGAATTTCCAGTTGTGAGTATGTTTGATGGTCTCTGAGAGTTCTTCTTTTGTGATATGATGATCTGTCTGTCTTTGTATATGATTGTGCCTATCTGTTTCTGTTTTGATCCAGTTATTACTGTCTTTGTGTTGTTGAGGTGTTGACCATATATTTGCCCAGAAATCTGTTAGTTCTTGTTTAGTAGGTAATTCATTAATGGAATTGTTTTCTTGTGATGTTATAGATTTATAAAATAGTCTTTCGTTTCTGTTAAAGGCTAAGTTGGTATCTTTTCTTTTATTAGACTCTTTATATCCCCGCAGTCTTCCGGCGTAAACAGCGAGTTTTTGTTTCATAGTGTCGAGGATCTCTGGATTTGTTCTTGTTGGATTATTTTTCATTATTTTCGCTGGGGATTCTTTTATGTTTTTAGACTTATTGCCGTTTATGTGCTGGGTCATGTGTCCTATCTCCCTTCTGAAGTTTTTTATTTTGTTTTCTATCCTAATTTGCCACTTCGGTTTATGTTTTATTCTTTCCTGCTTGTTGTGAGATTTTTTGGCCGTTATGTTTGATTACTGTGTTATGTTTGATTATTGTGACTGCTGCTGTGTACATGATTGTGTGAATGTCTTCTAGTATGATATTGTGTGTTAGATACTTAGTGATTAAAATGTTCATAGTGTTGATAATTTGAGAGGTATAGGACTTAAATATTAGTTTTGGAATCGGATTTCCTAGGTTTGGGGTTGTTCCCTGCCAATATGATACGTTCATTTCCATTTCCTCCTCTGGGTGCGAATTTTCTTTCATTATTGGGTAGGCATTTCGGAAGGTTGGTCCTTGCTTTTTTTCTTTATTTTTTGTTTTTCTTGTGTGCTCGAGTATGGGTTGTGAAAGATTATGTTTAATTTCACTATCTGCCATTTCTTCTTCACCAGTTTTCACATATGTTTATCCATTGTTGTCATAGACTTCATGGGCCACTTCTTTTTTATTAGTTCAGTTCCATGGCAGTAAGTCTATTATTCCTCAAGATTACTCTTTTCAGATCTGTCAGGCGTTGTTCTGTTACGGTATTTGACAGCTCTGGGTATGATTCAAGAAAACGTGCGTGCAATTCCTGTCTGTAATTTGTTTGGATGGTTTCCAATTTTGTTGTTTTGTAGTAACAACGTATAACAGTTCGGTTCATTTGTTCATTCCATGTAATTCGTTGTCGTGCAATTCCAGCCTTTGTGGTTACTGGAAGTCCAGGCAAAACACGTTGGGGTGGTGCACCATCTATTTTTTTGGTTTAATCTGTTGATGGGAATATTGTGGTTAGGATCGTACTCTGGTGTAATGAGTTCAAAATGTCCTGCTCATGGGTTGCCAATCAGTAACAGATGTATGGTTGCAGCATGTTTTGATTTGTTTATAATTGTTGGCCTGGTTCTTATCATTATCTTTTTTGTTTTCGTTGTTCTACTTTTTGAATATATGTGAAAGTTAAATTTTAGTATTTATAATAGCGCTAAGATTTCCAGACTTGTTCCATATGTTGTTGTTTATATCATATGTGAATAGTAGTTGTCTATATTACAAGTTCATGGCTTTCAATCAGTGCAAATTATTTTAGTCCATCCCAATGTTGTTTAAGATAGTTTAAAGAATTTTCTCTTAATTCTTTCTGTCTATCTTTGTGGCCATACAGATATTGGCTTATTGATCTAAAAAGGCAACTTCCATCTCCAACAATATCCGATCTAAGGAAGGTTCTTATTTTTTGGTACTGGTAAGGATTAACATTAGCTGTGTTGTCGTCGGTTTGGTCGAGCAGAAGATTCCCGCGCCGTTCTCGACCGTCACGGCGCTCGTCCGAGGTTTTTCCTTGTGTTTTAGGAAACATTTTGTCTCACGTATCAGGGGGTTAGCCTGATAAGTGGTTGTTTCTCCTTCTCGCGTCAGCCTCAGCCTTCAGTTCTCGTCACTCGGGTTGGGTTGGTTACCGAATCTTGAGGTCATCCGGCTGAGTTGACAGGGCCTACCAACAAGGAGGTGCGAGTAAGAATTATTGGCAAAGAGAGGCTATTTGAGACGCATCATGTGCCCATTTAGACCCCTTTATTATTATTATTATATTATTATTATTATTATTACTATTATTATTATTATTATTATTATTATTATTATTATTATTATTATTATGACTTGGATTTACGGCCTTCGCACTCTCCCTAAGGGAAACATTCACTTATCCCAGATATCCCGGGTATCAAAAGGATTAAGCTCTGAGGGAACCCTTTCCATGTCATCGGGTCCTTGGTGGCATCTACGGATTTCCTACAAATTTTCGGAAGGTACGGGCTGTTGCGAGAAGTACTGCTTTCTCCATCAATTTGAAGAGATGTTCGTTCAATCCGAGTTCCTTGGTGTTTATTAACAGGTTCTTTGGAATAAGTCCCGTTGTTGACACAATTATTGGCACCGTTCTTACTCTCTCGATTCCCCATTGTTGCCGGATTTTCTCTTGTAAATCTCGATATTTGGCGATCTTTTCGGCGTGCTTGACCTGAAAATTCTTGTTGTTGGGTATGGCAATGTCGATCAGCGTGGCTTCCTTGGCTCACTTATCTACGAGAATCATGTCCGGTCTATTGTGGGTCGCCGTCTGGTCAGTAAGCACAGTAGGGTCCCAGTAGATCTTATAGTTGTTACTTTCTAAAATAGATTCGGAAGTGTATTCATAGTAACTTACCTTTTCCGTCTGCAGCAGCAACAGCTTGTCTGCTAGTTCCTGATGGATTATTTTCGCAACTGCATCGTGTCTGACTTTATATTCTGTTGCTGCGAACGTTTGACATTCTCCTGTAATATGCTGGATGGTCTCAGTGGTTTAACAGTCATATCGACATCGATCATCCGCCGCCGAAGAATCTCCAATTATGTACTTGAGGTAGTTTCTGGTGGAAATCCCTTGATCTTGAACAGCCAGCAGAAAGCCCTCGGTTTCGGGGAACATCTGTCCTGAAACTAATAGTTCGCTCTATTGTCGACGTGATCCTGATGGGTAGCCTCATTCGCATGCCTCCCATGTATGGGCTTTTCCCTCCACACTCATATTTTCTCAAGGTCGGTATGATAGCGGTCTTGAACCTGGTGTTCTTTTAAAAGCAGTGGTGTAGAGTCATCTGCATTACAAACTGCCCTATGAACTTCTGAGAAATTCGATTACCTGTGAAAATAATTGCGCAAATTATTTATTTGCCGATCCAATTGTTTACGTAGATCCGCTATACCTCTTCCACCTAGATGTCTTGGCAAGGTTGTTCACTCCACTGCGCTCCTCCGATGGTGTTTGTGTGCTCTTGTAAGTAAGGTTCTTGTCCACTGGAGATTTTCAATGTCAGTGCCGGTCCATGCTACCAATCCAAACGAGTATCCAAGAACTGAGACGGTATAAGTATTGATACCTTGCAGAGATTCTTGCTGTTAAGTTAATTTTTTTGCAAACGTTTTACCCTTCTAGTAAATTCTTCTGTTAATTCAGCCTTCATTGCGCCATGTGATATGCGCATTGTTGGTTTCATTCCGAGGTAGTTGTAAAATTTATCTTATTTCATTGCCTCGATGTTCTGGCTGTCCCTAAGTTCAAAGTTACCTGGACCTACTTTACCTCGTACTATGTTCACTGTAAGGCACTTTTCGAGTCCAAACCGCATTCCAATATGCATGGAGAATTGTTCTACATTTGCTCTAGCTGATTTTTAGTAGCTCCCATAAGTTTTAGGTCAACCATATAGAGCAAATGATTGAGTTTCTCTCCTGCCTCGTTGTTTTTTATATTGTATCAATAGAAAGTAGAATTCAGCTGGTGGGATAGAGGGTTCATCGCAATACAGAACCATAGTGGGCTGAGGGCGTCTCCTTGAAATATACCTCTTTTTATTGGTATGTTTTCGGGGGTAATCCCGGCAGATATTATTTCGTTTGCCAAGATGTCATGGCATACCTTAAAAAGTTAACAATGTTAGCATCAGTCTTATGTATTTGAAGAATCTTTAGTAGCCACTCATGAGCCACAGAGTCGTAAGCCTTTTTATAATCGATATAAGCCATGTACAGATTCCTACGCTTGAAAAATGCCTGGTTACAGATGACAGAGTCGATTTGCTCTTGCACCCCATTGAACCCTTACCGCATCCTTTCTGTTGGTCTGCAATGATCTTGTTCCGCTCACAGTGGGTATATAGCCGGTGCGCTAAGCAGGTTCTTATCACTTTGTACATCGTTGGGAGACACGTGATTGGTCGGTACTTGGATGGATCCTCGGTGTTTTCCGGGTCCTTTGATAGAATGCATGGGAGGTACTATTATTATTATTATTATTATTATTATTAGTATTATTATTATTATTATTATTATTATTATTATTATCAATATTATTATTATTATTATTTTATTATGCATTTATGAACTATTTATGAACTATTAATTAACAATAACATCATAAAGTTTAATCATACATTCGAAGCCAAGATCAAATTTTAAACATTTTCTCCTAATATTCTTCCTTGCTCAGTCGTTATCTATCTGCCAAGCCCTAACCCAAAAACGCATATTTCCATTCTTCAATTGAAGCAATAAAGATTCTTAAAACATAAACATCGTTTTGTGGTTTTGCTTTTCTAGGTCAATAGGATGTCACTGGTCATTGAACATGACCAGCCGGTTGGGCACATCGCGGTGTGATATCATTTTAAGAGGAGGTCACTGCCCAGATTGTTAAATAAAATAGAGATATTTGCATGGCAATATTTATGTCATGCAAACCATAACATATAAACCATTTTTAGTAAAATACATGTCATATGGTCTGTTATCAACATTTCTGTTATAACTTTCTTGCGGACGTTTGTTGTTTACTGAATATAATATGTAATTAATTATTCTTAATCGTCAAAGAATAACATGAAATTTTCACGGACTATGAGAGTTGATACGTTGAATGTCGAATCTGCGTTTTTCCTTTTTTTTAATCTGGGCTTATTACATTTTATGGAAAGCTTGAAAATGTATAGGTAATCCGGAATTATTAGTCCAAAGTCAAATATATGAGTAAAATTTTAATATTTCTGAATAATGTGTAAACAAATATCAGAGATAATTTACTCGGGTGAACCATGAGGATGTCCGCATCCAATGATCTTCACAGTGATTTTTCAGACCATATTAATAGCTTGGATCATATAATTTAGCGACAATATTTCCCACATTCTTTCATTACTTCTTATTCCTCTTTTCGATTTAAATACTTTTTGTAATCTTCTATTTATTTTCCAGTCATAATGTTATAAATGTCCTAGTTATCGTGTGACAATACGCCCTGATCATCTACAAAACATTTAGTATATAGGGTCTTGTTTAGTCGGCACTTGCTTGTTCATATATTCAGCACCTGATTGATATATTTGTAATGGCCAGAATATGACTGCACCTTATTTTCTAATTAAAGCAAAATTTCAGCTAACATGCTACTTTTTTTTATTATTTACTATTCTGGGAAGTATAGCGAGATTAGAGTCGTGAGATTTGCTTAGATATTAACTAGATTTCAAAAGAAAACGATACATGGTAGTAAGTAGTGTAGCCATATTATTAGTCACATTACATAGTTTAGTAACATTTCTCCGATTCCGGGTAAAATGTAGTGGTTTGTATCCATGTCTCGTTGTAATGTTTTGATACTAATTAAATGCATTTTGTAAATATTTTAATTATTTATTTGAGGGCCATTATTTGCAAGTTAACTGTAATTTAATAAAACCCACACACTCTAGAGATGCTCATGGCGTATAGGTTCGAAGCATGCTAATTAATGTTTATTCCCAAGTAATGGAGAAAGATTAGAAACTTCAACAAATAATGCGTATATTTTATTTTCCCTCTTCCTGAAAAGTGATGCTGGATATGCCCCAGTGCCTGACCTTACGAGAAGATATTCTAGTTAAATGGCAGAGTATGGTGCCAGAGGCATCAAAACATGAAAAACAAACCAGTACAAGGTAGTTGAAGAAATGGCAAAGAAAGTAAACAGTTCTGCCTGCCTCCTGATATTTGAATTGTTGTGGAAATCTTTATGGTGGTGAGACTGGTTATTGTCGTGCAACTGATAGTTTCTATAAAACTGGTAACTATTATGGAGCGAAAGTTGCTTTGAAACCTAGATGGGCTTCGAGTCGCTTGTCGTCGTGGTATCTTATATGATAACCATCGGGTTGTCGCTAATGCTTTCAATGATTCCAAATATCCTGTAGAAATTAAACTAGTTTCCATTCGTGAATCCTTCACTAAACATTTTTATGAATTATTTTGTCTATATCTGATGGTAACCTAACACGCCTCCGAACCCGGGCTTGTTGTCTATTCAACAGAGCAAAATGGTTCGGAGAGTGGCAGGGCTATACAGAGGTTCTCACCAACTACAACAGGGAAATCGGAAAGGTCAAACGGAACAACTTTAAAGCCTTCTGAGAAGACATCGTCTCTACTCCAGTTGCGGCCAGACTACATAAGGCACTGGCAAAAGAGGGAACAAGCTCGAGAATGGCCCTGAAAAAGCTGGATGGCACCTACACGGAAGAATAGGAGAAGATAGCGTTCCTCCTCTTGAGTCAACCCTTCCCAGGTCATCACCCAAGAAACCTAAGTGGGGAAAAGGTATCCCAAGACGACCCACTAGGAATTACTGGGCAATTGCAAAAACGGTACTCACTGCTGGACGACTCGAATGGGCATTGAATATATTTGAACTACTCAAATCGCCAGGAGTGGATGAAATCTTCCCAGTCCTCTTACAAAGATATCATTAGCAGCTGCATACCGAAAGCATGAAGAAGGGCAAAAGTCACCTTCATCTCGAAGATAGGAAAAAAGGATGGGTCAGACCCCAAATCCTTCAGACCAATCAGCCTTACGTCATTCTTACTCAAAACGATGGAAAGGAAGTAGACAATCACATCAGATCCACTACCTTTGGCAGTTGAATGCAAGCCAGCATGCATACAGAATGGGCAGATCCACTGAGACCGCACTGCTCCAACTGACCAGCATGATACAAGAAACTCTAAATGAGAAAGAAATCGTGCTCTGCGCCTTCCTAGACATCCCGGGAGCCTCCGATAATACATCCCACGTGGCTATAGAGGGAGGGATTAGGGAGAAGGAGAGTGAATGATACAATATCTTGATGGATATGTGAGATGCTTGCCACATGGACAGCAGAAACTTCAGTAGGCAATCAGGTTATTGAAGTGAGCAGCACTCGAGGTAGTGGTGGATGAAGTACTGGAAAGATCTCGGCTTACATTCAGTTAAGTATGGCCCGTGATATTGTCATCACAGCAAGAGGAAGTCAGATATCTTGACATAAAGCTGGACTGCAAACTCAAATGGAATAAACATATTGAAGGAGTTGTAGCTAAGGCTACGAGGGCCCTCACGGTGTGCCGAAGCATTGTGGGCAAAACCTGGGGATGTTAGTTCGTTGGCGCAGTTCTGTAACACGATGGCTGGTATTCCTTCCAGTCCTGATGCCGATTTTACGAATATGACGGTGATGAAACTTAACTTCTGCCATGGTAGTGTTAACGTTGGATATGGTGGGGAGATACTTTTCTTGGCGTACGTTTAAGCTAGAGTGCAATGCTTTTTTTCCTTAGCTGTAGTTGCCGTGACGCCGCGGTCGTCTGTCAGAGGTGAGGGAGAGAGGTTTCTTGTAAAGTTATTACGACCAGAAGCCCCTGAGGCGTGGCACAAGTTTATTCCCGATCCTTTGATTGTGTTTGTTCTTAGTTTCGTCAATCACACGTTGTACTCGTTTCTCACTTCTTTGTTTCCTACATACCGCTCTATAGACGTAGGATTGTATACCGAGTTATGAGAACTTTGATTTTCCAAGGACGTTTCCCTATGGAATGTATAGCTTGCACCGGAGACCAAAATCGGCCGGTGTGGGTTATTGGACAGATTTTTATACTAAATAGTTTGCGAGTATTGGTTTGAATTATCGACGAGGTTTATCATAACTTTATATAATTTAATTTTACAGACATCAGGTTTAAATTTGCAACGAAGTGACAAATATTTAATTTTATGGTTATTACCTAATTTGAAACTTTCCTATAATTCAGCAGCTTATTATTCAAGATAGCGGTATCAAACCTGCAACTCATTACGGATCCCAAAATGAATCAACCAAATTACTTATATACAGTTTTAAGTTGCCTAATTATATGGGTTACCAATGATCACAGATTTTAATACATTTTTCCTAACTTTCTTGTATCATAAAGAGGCAACAACCTATATGACGATAATGCTTTATAATCTTATTATTGAGAATAATGATAAATATATGTATATTTATACATTCCGAACCTGTTAAAGTGCGTATTAAATGGCAAATTGACTGAAACAACAGTAGTATTTATTACTCTTTATGGCAACCAGATGTGTCCGAGAACTTTATAGATTGAGACCTAAAGTCTTATGGAAATTATTAAAAGCAAAAGGTGGTTTTCCCACATAGGTATTATCTTTGGCCAGATAGGCGTTTGTTTATATATGTTAAATTAACTATGGAGTAATAATCTGTGCTTTCGTTCTAAACCAACCGTAATAAGTTACTAACTATACAATTTGCATATGTTGCATAATGCCACTTGAATGAAACCACCACAAGTAATTTAACATTTTAACAGGAAAAATTCCCAAAATAATTAAGGGAATAGAAATATTGTTTCCATAAAAATGGCAAAAATATGTCTATCCGCTTAAGTCAATTAAAATGTTACATAAGCTTTTGCTTCAATACATAGTGTTTCAAGAAAGCAAGGCATGTAACAACTTTGTTTTTTAATAATTTTGAACGTTCTGTTAAATTATGCATATTTTTGTGTACTATTAACGGTATTCGAAATATTGTAGGTTTTAGAATTACCACTTACTATGTTTTTTTCGGTATAATTTCTTAGCTATTAATATTCCTGTTACTGCATGGAAATAAAGCTTTTTACAAAATCAGCTATAATATATAGTTTTTAAAATCTGTTTACTAAATTTAAAAAAAGATACATAATTAAAACTTATAATCAACCATAAACAAGAAAATAAATAAAACTTCCCAGCCTCACTTTAAAGATCTGCATTTTCCCTATTACGCTCGTCACATTTCTTGTAAATTGTTTTCTGGCGTTCCCGTTCATTTATATTGCTTCGTTCTCATTTAAATTTCTTATTTCTTCGACAATTTTTCACTGAACTCCTTCAATTTTGTTACTTCTTTCTCTATAGACTGTACTTTTTAAATAGCCCCAAAAGAAAATATCTATGATCGTTAAACCTGGGGCGCTCGCGGGCCAGCTGATTGTTCCATATCTACCAATCCGCACTTGATAATTATTATGAAAAAAGTTTCTTACTACCAGACTATTATAGGTTAGTGCTCCGTCTTATTACCAAATTATAGCTAACCAACCAAATTATATTTTGCCGAGTTAGGGTTAGTTCGAGTTAAGTGGTAGTTCATCGATAAGGAATTAACTCTCTAAAACATAGTTTTATCCACAATACCGAAACAGAATTTTTGCACTAGACGCGCGTTTTGCTAATCATGTTAGTATCAACAGGAGATGATTAATGAGATGAGTTTTAATCATCTTCTGATGATGCTAATAGCATGGTTAACGAAACGCGCGTCGAGTGCAAAAATTATGTTTCGGTATTGTGGATAAAACTGTTTTAGTGCATTTTGCCGAAGGTTCCAAACCCCAACATAGAATTAAATCTCATTTTCCATTTAATGGGCCACGGTAAAAATCGGACTTAAGACCAAGATAATATTCAAAATGGAGGAGAGTGAGAATGTAGGATTGAATTCTAGTGCTAAAAAGTGGGAAAAAAGAATAAAATGCAACCATTCTGCAAAAATAGTTGTAAATGTCGTAAACTGCAATAAGTGCAGGGGCTTTTTCAATCTATCGTGCATTGAGCAGGCTGCATCACAAAGAAATACAGAGTGCAACCACACCAGTGAAAACTCTAACCGTAAAATGCCAATGTTTGAGAAAAGCGAATTGAGCCTTCTAAGGATATGGTATTGGAACTTTAGAGCAAAAATATGGTTCATGAAGAAAACTCTTAATTATTCAAAGAAAAAATTGAAGTATTTATAAAAGTAGTGAAAAAGTACGCAAAAAGTCACGTGAGTTTAACAACAGCATCAGAGAAATATAAGCATAGAGACCACCAAAAGCTGGCAACACCGGCAACCGACAGCTAGTTTATACTGACAATGTAAAAAATTTCAAAAATTCCGAAGATTGAAATACAAATGTGCCTACTATAGACATCGTCTCGGAAGTAGACAGTTCCCCAAAAAACTTATCGCACGCCACTGGTTCCAATGACAGTTAATATAAACGTTTTTAGTGACGAAGGTGATGAGGGCAATAGAGAGTGGGAAGCAGTGTCAGCGCTTACTGGGTAAGCATTAGCATCATTTTTTACTAAGAACAAACATCAAAATTATGATACTAGCCAGGATTGGAAAAAAACATCATAGAAGAAAGATAAACGAATGACCAAAACCAACCGGTTTGTGCCGTTAAAAGGTTCTAACAACCAAAACCTAATATTTAAAACAACCCGGAGTATGCCGCTTTTATTTCTTTCCGGGCGGGCTCCAGAAGTGACAGGTGAACACATTTTAGAGTATTTAGAGACGAAGGGATTAAAAGGCGGCAGTTGCCAGAAGATGAGGACGAAGTAGGTAAAATCCGCAGTTTATTAAAACCTACCGTACCATTATGTCAATAGACCTACTGCTACTTAAACCAAGAATTATTAGAGAACTATGGAGAAGCTAGATAGAAAAATAATAAAATATCGACTATTTGTGTCTGTATTTAGTGAACTTGGGGATTCAATATTGCTACTGGCATCGACAAAAATTATTGGATACCTCGCATACAATTTTATCATCTATAATACGCCTATGTTCGACATTGATTTTGATGATGTTATCATTGATTTTTGTAGTGCAGTTCTCCCTAGTTATCTTATAACTTTCCTCATTAACTCCTTTTCTTTTTCATAATTGGAAGTGTTAATACCCATATTATTTGATGCATTTTCCTTATTAAACATATTAACTCTCATGTTACTATGTACGATGCAAACTCGCACATGAAATATCTTTTCTTGATTACCTGCACCTACGCTGACGCTGTCTGGGAAAGTGGGAACTGCTATTTAATATTGAATCTTCACTTCACTTACTGTTTACCTTTTATTTACATATTATAACATATTTACAACAGGATACCCCAAAGGTAGAGCCTTTGAAATGCGGGAAACCCGACATTAACTTTCACAACCCTTCTTACATCTTCTCTTTCACTCAACGCTCGCTCTCAGCGCTGCCAACTTCTCATCCCTCAACAATGTCATATTCTGTTAGGCGTTGCCAACATGCTCGCGGCCTTTAAATATAAATAAACTCTTTTGCAAAAGAAAATGATTAACAAATAATGTACAAAAAGTACTATTAAGAAATAATGCACAAGAAGTACAACTATTGACAAATATTGTACAAGAAGTACTATTAAGAAATAGTGCGCAAGAAGTACAGCTATTGATAAATATTGTACAAGAAGTACTATTAAGAAATAGTGCACAAGAAGTACAACTATTGATAAATATTGTAAAAGAAGTACTATTAAGAAATACAAACCTATTTTTTTCTTGTTTATAATTTATATAATTTAGACTACTAAAGTCCCTTTAATGATTGTGAAGTCCATACGAACTGAAATTCACAATTTTTCCTGGGCCTAACTACTCCCTAAAAATGTAAACATTTCATTGTTTAAACTTAAACTAAAGATAATGTTACTTACCTACCATAGGTATATATAACATACATAGGTATACAATATCTACAATAAATAGAAATAATTTTGATATTATAAAACGTGAATACAAAATTAGTCTAGTTCTAGAATCAAATAGGTAAGATGGCAATTTTTGTTATCGATCTCAAATAAGTTCCACTTTTGGTTTTTACTTCGACAACTCTAACCTTTCCATCTTTACCAGTTATAACTCTTAATATTCGGGTCATTGGCCATTGCAATGAAGGGATATTATCCTCTTTTAGGAGGACTAACATACCTTCCTTGACATTAGGTGTTTTAAACCGCCATTTAGGCCTTCACTGCAACTGCGACAAATAGTCCTTGTGCCACTTCTTCCAGAAGTTTTGCTGTACTTGGGAGCATTTTTGCCAACATTTTATCCTATTTTCTGAAACATTTGTATAATTGGGTTCAGCCAGAGCAGTTATTGCTTGCCCAATTAAAAATGACCTGGTGTTAAATATGTTAAGTCTGTGGGATCATTGGTTATTTTAGTCAAAGGTCTTGAATTTCATATTCCCTCAATTTGAACCGCTACTGTATTAAATTGTTCATATGTAAGCTGTGAATTACCTATTACTCTCTTTAGATGGAATTTAGCACTTTTTACCCCATCCTCCCAAAGACCACCAAATACTGGAGAATAGCTAGGAATAAAATGAAATTCAACTTTTTCTTGAAGGCTAAAGTTCTCGATAAAAACCTTGTTTTGACTAAAATAAATTTTGTCACATTCTTTAATTTTGTTTTTGGCACCTTTGAAAGTAGCACCATTGTCACAAAAATCTGTAATGGTCTTCCTCGTCCGGATATGGATCCCTTGAGAGCTGCTAAAAAACAGTCTGTGGTTAAATCAGATAGAACCTCTATATGAATGACTTTAACAGCAAAACACACAAAAAGAGCTATATACGATTTGGTGATGACAGGTTTTCTTAATCGAGATTGTTTTAAATCTATACCAACTTTCTGGAATGGTCTAGATGGATTAACTCGACCTTTAGGAAGAGATCCCATTAACTGCTTAGAGCAGTGAGCTTTGGCTTTAAAGCATGTTACACACTTATGAAGGATTTTCTTTATTTCTCTGTTGCCGCTTATTATCCACAAATTTAAATTTAAGGAAATCAAAACCTGTTTTTGACCAGCATATAATAATCGTAAATGTTCTCTTATAATTATGAGGTTTGTATTGTGATTATTTTTTGGTAAAATAATAGGATGTTTAAGGTCAAAACTTATATTTGCATTATGCAGTCTCCCCCCTACACGAAGTATTCCAAAACTATCTAAAAAGGGATATAAAGAACTTAAGTTATTTGAATAATTAATTGGTTTATTTGCTTTAAGGCATTTCATTTCTTCATAAAAAATATATTGTTGCTCATGCCTAATAATAACATTTAATGCACTATTAAGTTCTAAAATAGTTAATTTGCCAGAAACTTTATTTTTTCCTTGGCTCATATTCTTGACATTATTTGAAAACCTTAAAACATAAGCTATTATTCTTTACAGCTTAAAAATACTTGAAAATGCTTCAAAGATATTGTCCAATTTTGCTACATGTGAAGAAATAATAACCTTTTTCTCTTCTGGTAAGGGATTAGGAAAAATAACACAAAGGACACTCATGACCAAATTTTCGATCTGACAACTTTTTTGGTCCATGAAACCATAATTTATTCTCCGAAAATTCTAGTGGATCGGAACCTCTAGACAAAACATCTGCAGGGTTATTCTTTGTGTTGACATATTGCCAAGAAAAGCCCTTAGTCAAAGTTTGAATTTTTGTTACGCGATTTGCAACATAAGAGTTTAGCTTTATTGGTTCTGACTGTATCCATGACAGAGCAATATTTGAATCGGAATATAAGACGACCTGATCTATTTTAGGTTTTAATGCAATATATATAGAATTTGTAAGATTACTTAATAGTAATGAACTATTCAGCTCTAGCCTAGGGATTGTTAAATATTTATTTAAGGACACAATTCGAGATTTAGAAGAAAGTAAACTTACACAAACTCTATCTGCAAAAATTGAACGAGTGTATGGCTGAGGAGTCGCAATAACTAACTAATTCAATTTTTTGTGCATTTACAAAATGCAATGTCCTGTGAATTCGTAAAATGGGCATCTTGGAGGGACTACAAATAAATTCTTTCCAATCCTCGAGTAACTCGTTTGGCAATATGTCAGCCCATTTTAATTTTAAAGTCCATAACCTTTGAATGAACAATTTAGCCTTTACCAAAATAGGACCGACAAAACCTAGAGGGTCATAAAACTTTGATATAAAGCTCAAAACTTGACGTTTTGTTACACAATTATTAATTTCGGTATGTGGAGGTGAAATTTTGAAATTAGCCTGATTTGGAATGTATGACAAACCTAAAGTTCTTACGATAGAATTAGTTTTATTCATATCAATTTCATCGATGACATTTTTCTTTTTCTACATTTTCCAAAATTGACTTATTATTGCTGCACCATTTATGCAACTCGAACGAACCTAATTTTAAAAGACTAATTAGCTCGTCTTTTAACCTAACTGTCTCTTCCACAGTATCTGCTCCAGTCAATACATCATCTACATAAGTGTTATGCAATATAGCGTTGCCAGCAAGAGGAAAATTTTGACTTTGGTTTTTAACCAAGTATACTAAAGATCGAGTGGCCAAAAACGATGAACTTTTCAACCCATATGGTACTGTTTGTAACTGAAGGCATTTTATAGGTAAACTCGGGTCATCCCTCCGTAAAATGTTTTGTAGAACACAATGTTCAGGGTTAACGGAGATCATTCGATACATTTGCTTTATGACTGTAATCAACATATATCGGTAAGTCCGTAATAAAATTAGGATGTCAAAAAGGGAATTCTGTACAAAAGCCCCATTATATACAAAATCATTTATGCAGACCTTAGATTTCGATTTCATACTACCATCAAAAATTACGCGAAACGAAGTGGTCTTTTTATCTTCCTTAATAACCGGATGACCTCCCATAAAATATGTATTTTTTCTTTCTAAATCATGCTCACTATAATTTACAATTTTGGCTTGGTTACGATCGACATATTCCTGAATAAATGCTCTGTGTTGTTTGAAGAACTCAGGATTGTTTTTAAACCGTTTTTTTAAGTTCTCAAACCTTTTGTAAGCAACTGAAAATGAGTCACCCAAATCAATCTGATCTAATGATCTTTTCAAAGGCAAGTCAACCTGAATTTTACAATTAACAATTTTTACAGAGTTATTAAAGCTTATTTCACATTCTTCTTGCTCAGAACTGTACTCTGGAAACACTTCTGGTACTCTTTCAAGCTCCCAAAGAGGGCCAATACAGCGGGGCCTGACATCATTATGGCAGGATCGACCATTCCTTCATCCTCGTCAATCGGACTGCTGGGTGTCTCGGTCAACAGCAATATGTCATGGCATGACCATGTTGCTAACATCGCAAAATCAGCCTCCCAGAAGCTTGGTGCGCTATTTCGCAACAAAAACTCTATACACCGCAGCAGTTGCTCTTGCTGTACAAAGCGCAAATAAGACCGTGCTTAGAATATTGCTCACATATCTGGGGTGCCGCACCAAAACATACCCTAAAGCTGCTGGATTCCATTCAGAAGAGGGCTGTGCGTCTCGTCGGCGATCCGGAGTTGACCCGGAATCTGGATAGTCTGGAACATCGCAGACATGTGGCCGAGATGTGTTTGTTTTACAGATACTTTCACGGCAGATGTCCCAGGATTTGGCCCGCATAATCCCGCCCCCGGCAACTCCTGTCAGACAGTCCCGACAGACGGCAGGAGCACACCAGTTCGTCGTACAACTAGAAATACCTAGAACATCGCTTTACCAGAACTCCTTTGTCTGGCGCACTGCATCACTGTGGAACTCACTTCCAGGACATCTGTTTCCCACTAATTACAACCTACAAATATTCAAGCACCGTATCAATCAACATCTACGCACACACACCGCTCGTCGAGCGCCATAGGATCTCCCTTTAGAAAAAAAAAAAAAGCTTAGAAATAAGGTGTTCAAGATTTTTTGTAGTTATATGGTAAGAAGTTAGCTCAGAAGTCAGCAAATTATCATAAACAGCTACAGAAGTGGGCGACAAACCACTGATAAATTTGTACTGGCCATTTAGTAGTATTTCAAAGAAAATGTCTGCGGAAAGCAAATTTTCCCCGGCATATAAAAGTGATCATCTGACAAATTAATTGAATTGGGAATGCTATCTGTTTCAAAGTTGTAAATTTCAGTCTGAGGCAAATCATTAATTTTGTCAACAACTGCACACTTAATATTAAGCTTAAAATCATAAAAAAGTGAATTTAAAGTTATATAGGCAGATGATTTAATTTGTATAGAATTGTTAGAAATGCTTACTACATTTAAATTACTTTGAAATGTGTTCAAATTAATTTTCTTAATAACATCATTTGAAATCAAGGATAGTTGCGAACCACTATCAAGTAAACAACGAGCTATGTAATATTTGTCATTTCTTGATTTAATTCTTACCTTGACAGTGGGTAATATAACATTACCATTTGAGGCACTTCTTAAAACAACATTTACATGAGCCTCGGCATGCTCCAAATGCAACAAACTATTATGGGGTTTGGCATAAGTCTGACACCTAATAGAAAGCTTACACTGGCCCAAATGACTATTTAAACATAGCCTACAGTATTTGTTTTTATCCACAACCGAAATTATATCGTTTACAGATAAAGGTTTAAATTTATTACAATTGTAAATTTTATTGCCGGAGACCTTACAAAAACTGCATTTATCTATTTTAGTTGCTCTTAATGCTAAATTAGAGAACCTGTCATTATTTTTTTCTTTCAGAGGAATTGCTGGCCTCTAACGAGGTAGCTCTGACCTCTATGTAATTTAAAAATTCATTAAATGACGGTAGTTTTGTAGTGTCTCTGTCGATTTGATAAGATCTATTGGTACATCTATTTTTTTTTTTTTTGACAAAATACAAATCAAAATCATGTCCCATTGATCAACTGGTTGTTTTAAATTCTTTAATGCACCAATCTGTTGCTTAATTTTGCTTACAAATTCTCTCAATGCTGCAGGAGAACCCTTTTGAATACATGGAATTTCTAAAAATGCATTTAGGTGGCAATTTATAAGCATAGCTTCATTATCATACCTATTGTTTAATATATTCTATACTATTCTACATAAGAAGAATTTATAATTGGAAGGGTATTAATTAGTGCAAGTGCTTCACCTTTTCGATGATTCCGAAGATAAAGCAATTTTTCAACTTGAGATAATGTTTGGTTATTATCTATAACAGCGGTAAACATATCTATGAAAGTTTTAAAGTTATTTAAGTTTTTTCCATCAAAATAAGGTATTTCTATATGAGGCAATTTGGTGTTAGAAACATTATTAGAACTAAAGTTGAGATTCTTCGACATGTTATTGGATACAGAACATGTATTTGAACTCGAAGAACCTTTTGTCAATCATGTTCTACTGAAAACCTATCTACTCTAGTAATACTACCTTTAATTTGCTCAATAGTTAAAATGAACTTAGACACCTCTCGTTTAGCCATGATGGCACATAAAAGATACTTAAGCTTAAATAAAATGAAAAGCAATCCCGTAAAAATTACATTTAAAGGGTAAACTAGCACAATAACAAGCAACTAATACAACCCGAACGGTTAAATGCTAAAATTCAAAAATTCACATAACTCATCACAATCACAACACAATAGTTTGTTTTTTTATTTCATTTATTTATTGAAACTTGAAACGTCAAAGTCAAATGGTTTCAAAGTTTCTTGAAGTTAGATTTATGAGGTGCTGCCACCTATTAGCAGAATAATCACTTATTAAGCTGCTATTTTGGATTTACTAATCACAAAACTTGGAAATCTTTAATGTCAAACGGCGAAATATGGCGCGAGATGTAGACAGTAGACAAGCCATACAAGTAACCAATTTTTAATAAGTAAAGTTATACTTTCATGAGCACACTGCTTATCCTGCACTGCGATTTCTTATATTCGTTTCGAAGGACCATTATGTACGATGCAAACTCGCACATGAAATTTCTTTTCTTGATTACCTGTACCTACGCTGACGCTGTCTGGGAAAGTGGGAACTGCTATTTAATATTGAAACTTCACTTCACTTACTGTTTTCCTTCTATTTACATATTATAACATATTTACAACAGGATACCCCAAAGGTAGAGCCTTTGACATGCGGGAAACCCGATATTAACTTTTACAACCCTTCTTACATCTTTTCTTTCACTCAACGCTCGCTCTCAGCGCTGCCAACTTCTCATCCCTCAACAATGTCATATTCTGTTAGGCGTTGCCAACAACTAAACAATTTACTATGGAAATAGATATTAATAAGCAATCTTCATTAACATTTTTATCAAAAAAGACTAACATAATTTCGAAATTAAAATATACAGAAAATCTACACACACAAACAGATACTTAAACTTTAAATTAGGTTATACAGTAATGAAAATAAATTGCAATAATCAAAATTTCGATATGGAGAATGAATTTATGAAACAATGTTTTGACTAATTTTAAAAATCCTATTGACCTTATTCAAATACATGTTAGAAAATAGGCCTAAATAAACCTCTTTATATTCCTCATATTTGTGATTTATTATACATAAATTTAACATCGTACTAATTTTAAAACAGAAATTACCCTAAGATCTGAACTAGCAAAAGCAAAAACACATAGTGACAACGAAAATACAAAAAATGTCATCTACAAAATCCCATAGAAATGCAATATAGATGAATCCTATATATTATAAACAATATAAACCAACCGTATAAACGAACACCAAGTTTACATTTAAAATAAACAATTCCACAAATCATATATTTGTTAACATGCGTTTGATATAAACTAGAACATAAAATGGAAGGCTACAAAAATCGTAGCAAAACAACCGTTATCAAAAAAACGTAAAATTAAAGGAAGCGCTTTAATATAGTAAAATAAAAATAAATGTGTTGCTTCAGTTTCTATTTATTTTAATGACATTTGGTTGCCACTGCTGAAAACTGCAGCTAATAAAACTACTTAAAAATTAATTAATTGATTAAACGAAAATCATTTAATCCTTCCAAAAGAAGTAATGTATATTTAAAATAGAGCACCTTAAAAACACAAAAATTATTTGCCGAATAGCACACAGTCCTAATAGAGAAAAACCCAGTCCTTATAATCATACAGCATTGCTCTTGTCGTAGTTAAACTGAAACTGGAAATTTGACAAAGTGTACGAACTTTTTTTTGGCTTGCTATTCAAATTGCTATACTTAATTTTATTAGTAATTTTCATGTTAAATTTTCCTGCTTTTGACAACGGGGCGGGGGTATATTTGCCTCTAGAAACGTCAAGTTATTTAGTTTTTCTTTGGCTTCATTAGAGTCACAAGTGCAGTTTACACCCTGGGACCATAATCCGAGAGGTCCTATGTTGAATTTGATCAAAAGGTAACACAAAAATGAATCTTCCGCAACAGTGTAAAATATATCTACAAAAAAATTCTAAGTAAATTCTTTTCAGAGCCCCTCTTCTTATTTACATAGGAGCAGTGAGTAATCGACCCTGTCAATAGTTCCACTCATCTGAGAGAATATTCTCATGATATGTTCCGTATTATTCAAGGTCCTATATATGCTACACAGTCATATCCAAGCTAGTCTAAGTTGACCTATTGAACCTAAATCAGCTTTGAATTAAAGGGTACGTCTCCAAACTTACATAATTTGTTATTGAAACTTACCTCAAAAAACTTTGCCACATGACATTGCAATAATTAGTATACTATCTTTATTTTTGATATCTTCAGATATGTTGGGAACTTACCTTGAGAGAAACTACTGTTAACTAGACTTGAAAAAATTCCGGCTAGTGTGCCTTTTGCACCGACGAGAACAGTACCCCCTATTTCATTTAAGCCTGACGATCTCATTAAGAAAAGTTTAATAGAGAAATATCGACTTTAACTTTATACAGGGGCGTAACTACCGCGGTATCAGCCGCAGCAATGATGCGGGGCCCCCGACCTAGAGAGCTCCGCTATTTATTTATTTACTTATTTATTTATTTATTTATAGAGATGCCTTAAGATACTTGATTTTTAACCTAAAACTAATACAAATTTTGCAATATACTTATACATATTTACAAATAAATACCCTCGTAAATACCTATATACTACCGACTAAGGTGGTACCTAACAAGCGTCCACCTAAACGTAAGATAACTGACATGATATTTTAATTCTAAATGATTTATTCTTACACTGCACTTTTTGTGTTCTTCGGCTTCATGCACTCCTTCCTGATGTGGGGGGGGGGGGGGGGGCGTCCTAGTGTCCTAGTCCTTGTTCCTGATTTTTATAGCATCACCTTGTGGATCATTTTGTGGATTTTCCTGAATGACATTTCCTCTATGGTCATCGTTCCTATGTTTCTGGTTAGTTCCTGTGTCCTCGTCGTGTACCTGAAGAATTTCGTCGCTTGCTCCTGCAGTCTTTGTTCTAGCTGTCTTGACCCGGATTCCCTGTACAGTGTCCTTGTAATCTTGAAATCTTCCCATCTGTAGTTCATGATTGTGCGTAGCATCTTGCGTTCCAGCGTGTGTAGCTTCTCCTTGTTGGTCGTAGCGGAGGAGCTCCAAACCGGCGCGGCGGCGGCGCGGCGTACATGATGATTGGCCTAACGGATGTGTTGTACAGTCTGATCTTAATTTCCTTGTCCAGTCTTGACTGTGGCGTGATGTATGGGAAGATTGCGCTGGCTGCTATACCTCATTTTCTCCTGCTTCCTTGTATGTGGTCCTTGAACATCAACGTC
>MU185898.1:68499-85488 GCA_016904865.1 Pissodes strobi
AACTTTAGTTTCCTTATCCAAGCCAATTATCAAGAAAACTAAATTATGACAAATCATGAAGCACATACTTATTAAATTGCAAATACTTTGCATTTATTGAGTAAAACCCGATAAAATATAATGTAGTTTTTATTAAGTATGACAAAAACAAAATATCAACTAAAATCGTATTACTCTCTCAATTCTAGGTATATCACGGTGTAGTTATTCTAGATGTAATTATTATAAATTTAGACACGTTTTTTTCCGGTTGAGCGCTTCATTATTTACGGAATAACATTATTTAATGAGTAGTTTAAATAATTTATCTCGGCAGCTGAATCTCTAATATAACGGCATACGAGGGCTAAGCGACTACCTTATTTGCTCATATTTTCTTAATGATAAAGGGTACAAGTGATTTTCCTGCGGGAAGATCCTTCTGGTAGGATTTTTGTGACTGGATATCGTCCTGCTAGCAAGAAGCAAATTTGGGGAAAAGTTAATATAAGCTGTTCTTCTGGCAGGATCTCTGTCTTTCTAGATGGACTCTATTTCCTGCATATTTTACGTACTGACGATAGCCACATATCGCACATTATGAATGCCATGGAATCAGTGGCGCAGCTAAGGATTTTGAGGCATTTATTTGCTTTTTAACTTATTTTATTATTAAAAAAAGCTTTCTGAAAAAATACTCCAGGAATATTAAACTGAACACCCTACTCAACAAACATTTATGTAAAACACCTAGCATACATTACAAGAGGAAATGTGTCAATTATAAAGACCCTTGTAAAAATAATAGAAAGTATGACATAAAAAACATTCCACTTAAATTTGGTTTTTAAGAGGAACAAAAATTATTTAAATAAATATACCTTAACAAAATATTTACCGTTTCTAGCGTGAAATGCAAAACAATATCTGCCAGTATTTGGACTGTTTATAATAAGATGCTTTTTGTAGAGTTTTTCTGAATCTTGAGCAAATTATGCATTTACCTTAGACACGCTTCCGCTCGTCATTTTTTACTGAATGCCCCTAACCCATGTGCATCATTATTATAAATGTCGCACCATGTCTTGGACCGAAATTCAATAGTTGTAATGCTAGTGCTTTATAAAGTTTTGATTAGTGATACATTGAAATATTTAAATGCTAAGTAAGCATTACATTTTATTATTGCATACACTCAGCATTCCCCAAGTTTCTTCATGAATTCATGTCGCAAATGATTTTGAATATTAAGGGATCCATGGAAATAACCTTCTACTAGTTTGGGCCATTTTACTTCCATGTAGAAAGTTGCCCTAATTCGTCAAGTTTTCGTTTCTTTTCATAAGGAGGAGCCCTTATGAAATGCTGTATGTTCCTACAAAAGTATGCACTTTTTGTCTATTCAGGTCACTCAACATTATTTACATTTGCAGTTGCAGACAATTGACTTTCTATTTCTCCTGGGGACCTCTTTATTAGCTCTTTTATGGTACATTTTGAAGTTTCGCTTTTAACATATCTATATAAAACAATTCTCGGATTTTAAAGTCTTCTGATTTTTTTACAGAAGCAAACCTTGAATCGCCTATTACTATTCAGCATGGTAAGTCTAAGACCTGTAGCAGATACTGCATCATAATTGTTCTGTCATTTTTCTTTCATCCCACCTTTTCCTTCATTTATAACTAACCGAAGCATTATACTGCTTCCTTCGTTTGTTGTGCTTCTGACTTTACATACTCCCTTCGGTTTTCTTTTTATTTTTCCAAACATGGACTCCACAACTGTTCTGTTATGATCTGGAGAACCGACTCTAGGTCCATTTCACATTACATGCATTAACGAGCGCGCTACTTGATATCGTCTGTCGTCTCCTACATCTTACTCGGGGTTTACAAACGATAATATGTCTTTGAATTTATGAAATTCCAAACCAAATCTCGCACCACATGCTGGTGGCAGAATATGCAATTATTGCAAGCATTGCTTACTAATGAGTTTGGGCCATCCTCTTTGTTGATAGTTAGACTATTTTAGTATTGAATCTACGTGAGGAAAAATGATAAATATACATCTATTTCGCTGCTTATTATGGGTTTTTTATTTAATAGTTTAGCTGTATATTATTCGCATTTGCAGTTGAGATTGAGATGAGGAATGTAGTTCTGATTGTCCATTTTATATCTTTGGCAAGAGTGGTATAATTGTTTTTGGATCCCTGAATGTCTTCATCTGTGTCAAAAGACAAGAAAGTCACAAATTCAGACCTCCGAATTCTTCTTCGAGCTGTAATTAGAGGCCGAAGAAAATGAGTTTCTTCTTTAGCCTTAATAAATTCTTCTTCTGAAGCGTATCCATTAATGGATATTTGTGATTACATTTCCATTACTTCTCTGTTCCTTGCCGTAGTATCCACGATTGTACATCGCATAGTCTTGTCCATTGCCTGATGTTTCGCAGCCAAGACATTTTTCCTTTCTATTCCTCTTTTGCCCTTAATCTTGCCTTCGGTTATCAGCTGAAAGGATTGATATTTATTGTTTCGCATGGTGTGTTCAAGATATGCCATTTTCTCCTCTTAATCGATTTAAAATAGTTCGCGTTTTCTGATGACATGTCTCAAACTTCTTCATTGAAGAACTTTGCGATATAGACACAATAGTCTTAATAGCGGCCTCTAATGGGTTTCCCCTTATATAACTAATCAAAACTGTAATTTCGTCATCGGTGGAAACTTTTGGGTTACCAGAACCTGGGTCTCTCACAATACTTCATGCTCCCGAATTTTCGATTTAGCAAACAATACTGTTTTCCTTTGTTTATCCCTAATTCGCCAGCAGATTCCCTTATGGGAACTCCATCTCTTAATCATGTAGGTATAATCGATTTGTCAAACCGTGTTGTGTACAGGTGGAATGACCTCAATGAAGAAAACATCCTAGCCCCAAATCGGAACATCTTTAAAAACAGGCTAGACAGAAACCTAGAGACACTAAGTGGCACTGTGGTACAATATTTCTAGTTCACTGCCAACCAATCGACAAAGGGTGACAAGAACAGTGATAAAACTAAAAGCTAAAGACAAAAGTGTAATCCCATTCTTACCCCTGTCAGACTAGGGACGACCAGAGGAGTGAGTCCGAGGCCGATGCTACAGCAACAGTCTCATCGGTTCAGGCCGCTTGCTGAAGCTAGCGATGATAATAGTACTAAAAAAAATAAAAAAATAAATAAATATTAATAATAATAATAATAATAAAATTTTCAATATTCCTGTCTAACTTTCTTTGTAATACAAAAATATATAAAGTAATTTATATTACTTTTTACTTATTATATTTGTATGCTGCTTAAATCTGATGTTTCGAAAATATTAATTTTCAGTACTTTTTATTTAATTTTGCCAAGGTTTTTTTATTTTTTGCGTCTCCTTTTTCGACTGCGAGAGTGTTTTTTCTTTATGCACCGAATTTTTCCAAGACCAGAAAATTTCTGATAACTCAATCATATAAAAGTTTTTATATGATTTGCACTTTCTGCCTGTAACTGTATCCCAGTACCACCCCAAACCAAATAGATCCTTTAAACTAGTTTCACCATTCTAGTTGAAAATTATCATATATTTGTAAACATTAAATATAACTAGGTACTGTATTGAAGATCATTTATTTATCTAACCATTTGAAATAAGTAATAATGAAAAAGCGCCATTTTTTTCATTAATAATAACTGTTATTTTATATTTGGAACGCTTTTCCTATTAAACTAATACTATAAGTATCTCTTTATTACAAACCGTAAAAATATAATTTAAAATAATGTCAATATTTTACTTTGCAATTGTAATCTCATTTGTAGTAATTCTTTTTATTTATCAAAATTATTAAAAATGTGATTAAATTTTAAATGTAAAATATTAATAGTTCTTTGTGTTATGTAATAAAGAGTTATAGCGCTAATTAAGAAGCAAAAACATTTCTAATATGAAGTACAAAAAATACAATGGAGGAAATAGGCACTTTGTTAAATATTTCATTTTCCACTTTATTACTACAACAAATATTATGCATTCAGCATGGTTAAATAGATAAATAAAGATACTTCAAAAACAAAAAATCTTAAATACAAAATATACTCTAAAACATGGAGGAACAAAATTTCCATTCCATTTCAATCACAAAAAAAAATTATAAAAATTCAAATTGTCTTTGATAATTTTTTTCTTAATTTGTAGGTGTTTTATCATGATTATTTTCTGATATTGATCTTGTAAAATACTTTAATGAATTTGGTGTTATACAGTGTAGAATCAAAAGTTGCATTTTGACCTAAACTTCTGAACACTACGTGGAAGCATTTAACACCAAAATTATTGGTCTATGTATATATTTTTGAGCCTCGTCATAACTAAAAATTTCTTTTCATTATTGATAAAAATATCTTTATTAAAGAAAGCACAGATTTTTAAAGAGCTGCTGTACAATTTTTAACAATTACCAAATTTCAAATCATAACAGATAACAAATAAATAAACAAATCAACATTAATATCGTGTATTGCCTTCTCATTCTCTAATAACTGATGCCATGCGACGTGGTAAGGATTTTTACACATTGGTCATTGCTCTTTCAGGAATGTTTTCCCACCCTTCAATAAGAGCAATTCAAGGATCAGGAATGGTTTCTGGTTGTCTGTTGTGAATTAGCCTACCTAACATATTCCATACATGTTTAATCGGTTTTAGAAAATGAATACGTGCAGGCCAGTCTAACCGTTGAATGTCAGTTTCATCCAGATAATCGTTGATACCTCTTGCGATATGGGGATGGGCATTATACTGCATTAAACAAAAACTTTTAGCAACAATTAGAGACCATTTAGCATGGTCCGCTAAATATTCCGCGAATTCAAATTTTTAGTATAAGTTGATAAAAAGATACAAAAAAACAATCAAGACTACAGCAAAAGTAAAGCAAGCACGTGCACTGATATCACGCCTTTTAGCAACAACTTGTCTGTTAAACTAATCAACATCTTCTGGTCGCTTATTTTTTCCTATTGTTTTAAATTGTATAGTTCCCTTTAAAAATCTGTGTTTTCTTTAAAAATAAAGAAACTGATATCAGTCAAAAAATAAATATTAAGGAACGCCGAGGCTTAAAATGTTTTTTATGGCAATGGCACACACACTAAAGGGAGATCCTATGGTACTCGACGATCGGTGTGTGCGAAGATGTTGATTGACACGATATTTGAATAGCTGTAGCTTGTAATTAGGAGGAAACAGATATCCTAGAAGTGAGTTCCACAGTGCCGTCTGTCGCGACTTTCTGACAGGCGTTGCTGACGTCAGCAAAAGTAAAGCATGTTCTGGCTTTACTACATTTACATTACATTTACATTATTTGTAAATATAAATGAATTGATGTTACAGATGTACACCAACGAAATATCGTGCCTTTTTTCGTGGTATGGAGAAAGGTTTTCTAAAATGAACGCAATTATTTTTATTTCTTCCTTCAATTGATATGTAGATTTGAGAAGGGACAAATTCAAACGATCTTTATCCGAATTATTTTTAGCTTTAAAAGCCATAGTTTATTTTTTCTGTATCTAATGCTATGATCATGTTTTATATAACGTTTAAATGACGTATATTTTAAAATTAATTCAATTAATTCGGATTTAGGAACTTCCAAGCCTTTTTCTATCTTGATCACTTTTTATACTGCCACACCCAATAAATTCGTAGATACTGTCGTATGAAACTCGTTAATCTATGTTGCCTTTCATTACTATGTTAGATTTTTTAGATTGATTTACTTACCGGTTTCTAAAATAGTGGCAATCGGAAAGTTATCAGTTATAACAGAGTTTATAGCAAAAGAATCAACCTTAATATGTTCTTTACCCCTAAAAAAATATATGATCAGTGGACGATTCTGAATTTCTTTGTATTCATGTAGGCCTATTAATCAGTGGCTTAAACTCGAAGTTGGTAAAGTTACCAAGTGAAGGATATATCGGGCCTTAATAGGGCAAATGCATGAAGGCTGGTTTGATGGTGTCAGTAATGGACTTACTTTTTCAAATCCTTCTTGCCCTTGGCTAATTGTTAGGCATGTAATGTAGAGCAATGTATTCTAAGATAAGAGCATTAAGAGTCAACAGTTCCATAGTGCTGCTCAGTAGCGTTATTCTCTTGTAGATTTCTAGACGTTGCTTATCTATTCTTAAATATTGGTATGGCTTTGATTTCTTTCCATCCCTCTGTACGATTTCGATGTCAATATGTTTTCATGAGAGAGTCAGTAATTCATTCAGTATATTATCTGGGCTTGGTGTTATCCTATTTTTCAGTTTTTAGTTTTTCTTTTGTACGAGTTCGGTTCTTACTTGTATAGTTCTATTATATTGCTGTGGTGTGCTGCTTCATGGTTTGATCCGAATTCTTGGAAAGTATTATACCCCATTGTTCTGGTTGAATGCCTGATTCTGTGTATACTAGGTGGATTCCTGTTTTCTTCGCCTAGGCTATTCGGCCTTTCCATTCATTCTGCTGAATTTTCTTATCTTCCATGAATTTGCGGAAAAGTCCTGTTGAACATACTGCAAAGATTGTAGCCGCCGAGTTTCTCCTTTCCGTCACATATGTTATTTTTAGTTAATCACCCCTCGGGTTCCAATTGCTCCTCACTCCTCGGGTTGCTCCGCCTTCTTTTGCACTCCTGCATTTTCTCTCTTGGTTTGTTGCCCTCATATCCTGGGATTTTGCCTTTAGATTTCATGATTTTGATTGTTACTATTTGTTCAAAAACCATTTGAACATGTTTTCAAATCTAGCGATTTAATTCGTATTATGTAATTTTCCACGCCACTGTGTATCGCATTCCAAAAATGTCGCTTAAAATTTTTAACGACACCCGTAGCGCCATCTCTTGTCATAACGTTTATCCACTGCATCAGTTTAGCTAGATAGCTAAAAGCAGAACGGCTTCGAACAATACAATCCACGTATTTCGCGAAACACTAGTCAGGGTCAGCTGCAAGATGAACTCATCCGGCCAGTCACAGTTGTTCCTACAGCGACTACCGGAAATAATCAATTTATCGTCCCTAAAATTTCGATCTATAATAATCGAATTTTATAATAACTAGTCACCAGATTTCGACCAGGTTTGTGTTAAAATTCATAATTTTTATTTAATCAACCGGTGATGTTAAGTTTTTGTATAACTTCTCTCCTATTTACAATAGTTGCCCTCTACGGAAGGGATATTTCAGGTGTGGGGGTAAGTTCACGCGCCAAGGTAGAAAGCACGCGTTCTCACCTTCTTGAAAAGACTTGTTCTCCGACTCTCTTCCAAGTAAGTCGCGATAGTCAGCGCTCCCTGTGGCACTCGGCCATGGAAGCTGTTCTCTGTTTCTCTCACAAGTAAGTCGCTATAGTAAGCGTTCCCTGTGGCACTTGGCCATGTAAGTAAACTTACTATTTCACAGCCACTCTCGCAAAAGTCGGAAAGTAAACGGCGTTCTTGGCACGTCTGCTTTATTATAATATAAAGTTTTCCATAAGTGCTATTTCCATTTCTCGTGTGTAGTCTACTATGCGTTCCCAACTTAGCGTGTTTTATCATCTAGTTTGTTGCGTGTATTAAAACCGCATTTCTACAAAAGCATCCCTCTCATGCTCTCTTCTTAAATTGAAGTTTTTTCTTCACACTCATACTATGTGATATTTTTCAGTGCAAATTACGCTGCAAGGTAAAATGAACTCTTATGCGTATGACTGCATATTTCCAATTCACTCCAACTTGAGTCATTCTTAATTGCAAGAAGTTGAAGAAGTACATTTTATATAGAAGCTAAGGAGAGACATAGTAAGTATTTTTAAGTGACTTTCCCTGTGTTTGAAGATAAACTGCTCAACAGTTGAACGTTGCTCGTCAATTGGTGAATATATTGTATATAGCAGCTTATTGTGGACATTAAGGTAATATTTATCATTTTATTATTACTTCTATATCTCTGTATTTCATCTCGGCGTTATCTCAGTTAATCAAGCTCACACTGAGTGATTCCATAGGAACTTTAACAAATACTTAACTGTGTTTAGCTGCAAGGTTGTATTTATAACCTTTGTTAGGAATATAATTGTTTATGCAGTTCTTTAGCCTCTATAAGTATTGTTATGCTGATATTGTGTGAAGTCGATACCTAGCACGACAAAAATTTTCTCTATTCTAGCTCCGTCAGAATTAAATATTTAAAATGTTTATAATTGTTTAGTTACGAGCTTTAAGTTGTTTTCAAGTAAAATAACATATTAAAATATTCATATAATGCTAAAGGTTTTTGTTTCATTTTCAAATTCACTTAAGAACTAGCCTTTATGGTCCTTTATACTGCCCATGAGCACTCTCTGCTTGTTTAGAAAATTGAACAAAATCGAATCTACAACACTACTTCTGATCTATCTCTCAGTAGATCCTCGGCTGCTCATGTCAGTCCGTCCACATGTTTCTTAGTATAGCATTTTATGACCATATTTTAATCACCTGTAACTCTCATATGCTTTATGCCAACATTTAACTGTGATGGATTGATTTCTTTTGTGACGTCCTCTTTAGTTTTTTGATCAGGCTGCTTTTTCTTTGGATGGATAATCAAATCGAGGACGCACGCTCTATTTGGGTTGATTTTCTGGATACATTAGCATATGATATTTCTGAATAATTATTGATGAGTTTGCTGTTATTCAATTGTTCAATATCATTATTCAATAGATTTATTATTTCGTTCTTGAATTCGATATTCTCATTCTTGCTTTCAATGGTATCCTGTAGTAATTTATACGTTTCAAATTTGGTCTGAATTAAACAGTAAAATTTCACAATTCTTTTGCACAATTTAGTACCTTGATTTTCAAAGAGGATAGTCCTTCACACTGTTTGCAAATTTCTTTCTTGCAACCATCACAATTGAAAGTATCTTTCGTTTTTATTTCGTGACCAATGGAGTACTCCTCTCCTCAGAACGCTGCTGCATCTGGCATCACTGCACATTCGAGAAACTTCTTTGTTGACAAGTTTTTAACAAAACTAGTGTGTTATAAGTTTTGTCTTTTAACAAAACTGGTATGGTATAAGTGTTGTCTTTATTTCGACGGGTAGTATATGTGTTATCAATCGACCGACCGACGACATTTCCACTCTGTCCAATGTTTTATACTTTTAATTTACGATCAGTATCGACTTTGGTACAAACTGTAAGATAATCATATATTTTTAAGCACCATATTGCAAGTTTGTTGAAGCGATTAAAACATAAAATAATCTAGTTAGAAGTAATTTACAAAAGAAATGGCTAAAAAGTAAGATAGAACTAAATAGCAACGCACACCCTGATGAAGGATCTCTAGTATTTTCTCGAGTATTTCCTTTAAATTTATAAAAATATTTATTTGACTAGAACCTGAAAGAGGGATCTCTCGCACTACGGAACTTCAAAGCCTGTTATGTGAAGCAGGTTCTATATAAATAAGTTTAAGTTGTTTCTTGAGTATACTTGGAATCACTAGAATTTTGAAAGCGAATTCCGAAATGGTTTAATAACCTTCGCAACACTTGGCATATTGGTACGCATATATGTTTTAGACGAGAAATAATACACTTCCTTCATACCTTCTCTAAATCCTCAGCTGATTACACAAAACCTATCGACGTATAGACAGAAGCAATATATTTTATGGTTCTAATGTCGTAAATCCCTGCATAACAGACAAGCTCGAATAATTTATTATTCTGGGTCATTAATTAGACTTGGTTGAATACGTAACACAGAAAAACTATCTTGGGTGCATTTTTACGAATTAGGTATTTTGGTATATTTTCTCATTATTATAAAGTAGGGCTTCGAAGCCCCATTAAATAAATTTCTGACTTTTGGAATAAATGAATTTTTTTAGGGACACCAATAGTCGTTCCTAGAATAATGCAGGAATAAACTGCGCATCTTCATTGATTAATTGATTTATACCTTTCAAACATCAGATTTTTTTATGGCATTAACATACACACTAAAGGGAGATCATATGGCGCTCGACAAGCGGTGTGTATGCACACCAACTCATTAATCACCTCCAGACTTTGTACTTCGGTGTCCTCCAGCCTGGGGGAGGAGGATGGGGTTTGATGAGCCACATCCCGTGGTAACTCGAAATGGTGGGGCCGTCACTCCCCGAAATTAAACTGCTCTCACCAGTTTGACGTTCCTGCCAGTTCTTAAATCCTTTTATGATCAAGTCAAAATAACATCAGTTTAAAATCCCCTCGCAATTAATCCTGAACTGAGAAAATTGAATCGTTATGTTAGAACTCAAAATTTACAAATGCACTGCCCTGCAGTTCATTATTTCTCTTTTATCATTTTTCTATATAGGGCACACCTTAAGGGTTTTCCAGATCTCCGGAATTATTTCGTTTCGCAAATATTATTTAAAAAAAAATTCAAGTCATTCCAAATACTGCCCTGTTATATATCTACACTAAAACCTCTCAATACCGACCACTTTTTGTCGTTTTGGGGGGTGGTCTTTTAAGAGAGAACACAGGAAAATTTAAGCAAGTTTGAAGTTAATAATTTACATTGCTTATTTATTAATAATTTTATTTTCCTAATAGTTTTAGCTACAACTTACTAATTTGAATCAAATTTAACGAATGCAGATATTTTTTTAATATATTAATTTATGTGTGTATATGTAAATATTACATATAAGATTTTTCTCTTTAAAATAGTCGGAAATCAATGATTGCTTCAAACACTTCAGTTTATTTTTATAAAATTAAAGCTCACATTTTAATGGTAGTCTAGACACATCTGTAACCTTGTCTAACCCAAACTTGCACAGGTTTGTAATATTCGAAACAGGAATAATTTCAGGTTCCTTACCGTCAGTTTCCGAATTGGAAGTAGATGGACCCACTATTCGTATCTCTTCAATAAAGTCTATGATGGTTAATTCTTCAGTCTGGGTTTCCACACCATCAATTAACGCAAATTGTTTCAAATTCACAAGAGTAACGTTTAAAGTAGGAAACAGTTGGTTAGGTTGGGTATGCGAAATATTATCTCCTTCTACAAAGTCCTCCATATCTGTATTGCTTATAAATCAGGCTTTAGGAAAGCACTTCTGAATTCTCATTGGGGTCCAAGTTTGATAGGGCACCGATCCATATTATGACATCGGTTAAGGTAATGTTTTTCTCTGCTTATTGTAGAGAACAACCACTATCCACATATGTTAAAACCTCTCAATAAAATAACTTCAGTAGAGCATCTTAAAGTTCTAAATAATGACTGGGTCCAAAGGTTGGTTGTGAAGAGGTGTTTGATGGAAGAAAAATAAGCTTCACATTGTTCAGTGAAATTTTAGGATGCACTGTTGCTTTATCTAGAAACAATACCACTTTACTATTTTGCCTTAGCATTAAATTCGTGAATCCACCTCATCATCTTGTCGCCCGTTATCCACTCTTTTTTTATTGGATATATATTGAAAAGGTAACTTATTGATGTAGGCCTCTTTAAAGCATCAAGGATTTTTGCCTATTATAAGTTGTTTCTTATTTTCACCTCCGATATGTACAGAACAGAAGTATAATCGGCGATTTGCAGTTTTTCTTCCAGAATACTTATCATTTCTCAAGGCGTATGATTTTGTTGGAAATGCACGATACACATCTTTTGGGGCGTAATAACTTCTCCTTCCATGTTTTCACATTTACAATATTAACATCCATAGATTCTACACAAATTGCCTTCAAGGTAATATCGTGCCGACGGCGAAACCTTTCTAACCATTCATTTGATGCTTTGTAGTCGTTTAGTTCAAAGCTCCACGCAACTTCGAGGGTTTTTGCTTGAATTATGGACCCCGATATTGGTTAGTGCTGGTTTCGAGCATTAAAAAAAACAATTAAAAACCACTTTGGGCACAGAAAGTTCCTTGGTTTTAGGAAACTTTCTTTTTTATTCACCATTGCCTCCTTCTCTATACAACTTTCTTCTCTACTTGGTAGCCATATGGTAATTTAAGACTTGCCATCTTTAAAATTTTCAGCCAATTTTCCAGTAGTCAGACCACTTTTTCACTATCGTGGAATATATCAATTTTTTCTAAGATGGAAAGACGTTTCCTTTTTTCCCTTTATAGGTTGAGAATCTCACATCTCCTGCATCATCAAAAACCTTTTTTCCATTTAAAGCACTTTTCCAATTCATTAAAACAGTTTGTATTGCATTCCCACAGCAATTATTTTTTCTGAAGGTTACCTAGTAACAGAGACATAGAAGGGACAGTTAAGTAAAGTAGAAAATGTGTCCTATTTATGCCATCTCTTTTACTTAATGGATTTCCGTATAGCTCTCTCTTTATCTACCATCACCAAAGGTGGAGCCAAAGCCATGTCGACGCTGTTGCAAAAGCAAATGATATATGTCTTTGTCTAACTCATGGAATTCTGCGTTAGAAGCTGAACAGCTGAATACTAGATAAAATCGATACGTATGTCTATGACAGTTCAATGTTCAATACGTTACACCATGTTTTTATTTTAGGCTGTTTTTAGTTTGGCTTGCTGGTGTTTTTTTATATTTTTGTGTTAATTACACAAATTTTTGCTTGAAAGATGTATCTTTTCATTCATCTTTTGACTGAAACGTTAATTTGCATCCGAAGTGGAGCGGATCAGTGGACTACTTAATAGAGACAAACCAAGCATCATGGCTGCTGAGGCTGCTTGCATTTTTTGTGGATTAAGAGAAGATGAAGTTGAAAAATGCACTGTTTTCCTTCGTCCCTTATCTTGTAAAAGTCTGTGCGTCATCAGACATTAAATATAATTTTGTATTTGTATAATGAACTATGACATTTGTTTCAGTTTTTTCTAATGATTATTGATTTTTAAATTTAAGTAAGTACATATGGTATGCATAGCTTGAATTCACTTATTATTGTCTCAACTGCAATATTCCTATATCAGCGACTTTAATGCTCTGTCCCTTTTGATGAGGTGAAGATTTTTAAAATTTCGTTATGTATTTGTGTGAATATTTATCTAAAACTATTTGTGAACATTGCATAAACTCATCCTTTTAAAAATTAGTCATATGATTACAAAAGTCCGGATTTTTTAGCATAATGCTTATGATAAATAATAAAAGCTGATAAAATTTCTTCACAAATATGGCCGAAACATGAATAAACACATCATCTGACAAAAAATGTTTATGCTTTCTTTCCTTTTTTTAACGTTTTATGTTTTTTTTTTTCAATTTTTCGTGCATATTTGATGCTTTCTACATACATTTTAATGATATTGCATAAAAGTTCCCCAAAACCCCCCCTAAAAGCGGCATCCCCGATTTATTTCCAGGTAGCCTCCCACGTGGTATATCTACCATGAAAATATAGACCCTGCAGGTCATCTCCTTAAACCGGAACCTACCGGTTAAAAACCGCGCGGGCGCCTATTCGCCGGATAGGTTCCACCTATTTAGGTGCGGATCTAGAGTTATATTTCATGAAACGAAATTGAAAATTTTTGATATCGAAAAATATCGATTATTTTCGGCTCCTACCGCGGAACCTTTCGGCTATAGGTTCCCGTCGAGGTCGGATTCGAACTGGGCGTCGTCGAAAACCCCCATAACCCGAATTTTAACTCTCCAGGTCAAACGACATCAAGAGTCCCTATTTAGGAGCCCCTCGGAGACTTAGCGACTTAAAATTTTAGGTAGGGGTTCGGACCGATGCCTTCCACCTGCCTGCCGAATACGAACACGCTAGCTCGAAATTTAGGTTAAGAAAAGCAGTTAGGAGCCGAATTTCCGGTAGGCTCCAAATACGAAAAAAAAAACGTCTTCTAAATATAAAAAGACCTACGAAAGCGTTTTTCTTCGAAATAACACTTAGGGATCGAAAACCACGATTTTACACTTTTGGAACCTATGGGGCGAGCGTTCTCGAAATAGGAGCCGCGGATCGAAAATTGCGCGGAGTACTTTTTTTTTAAGCCTAATCCGTACGGGGCATTTTTTGGGTCTCGTTCCGAAAAAAATATTTTTTCTACAGCCGCACGCAAAATAACTAATTACTAAATTGAAATGAAATCGCAAAATCGACGAATGCCGTTGATCCTTATTTTGCGCTCTAGCGCGAACATGGAAAAGGAAATTCTCACTTTTTCCTTCTAGCGTGCTATGAATGGTCATGGAAACCGAAGATAAATAAATGACAGTCGTGCGTTTGTTAGTATGTTGCTGGCACTCCTGTTCTAATATGCCTGAAGCTCGAACATAATATGTCAAACTGACAGTCATTTGCAAATTTCAGAATAAGTATAAAGAAAAATGTGCATTTAATTTTAATAAATGCGGCTGTAGAAAAAGTTCTGTGTGTTTTTCGAGCGCAAAGTAAGATTGCCGTTTTCGAAATATTATAGCGCTCCGCTACGCGTCGCGCAGTAACATTCTTTCTCAAGCGACAATCCGTTACTTTGCGCTCTAAATACACAAATAACTATTTCGACCTCGTCCGGCTCCTACCGCGGAACCTATGGGAGGTAGATTCCGCTCGAACTCGGCGTCGTCGAAAACCCCCCTAACCCAAATTTCATCCCTCTGTCTTCATGTGATCACCTCACCCCCTAAATAGGGGCCCCTAGTTTCCGAAAAATGTTTTCCGTTTAAACGTTACTCGTTTGACCTACCACACCCACTTTCGTCGATTTCCACCTATTAAATCGATTTTTTTTATCGCGGAGCCTCCCCCCGTAGGGGGTCACATTTTTTATGCCCAAATTTGTTTTCCCCGACACCGAAAACCCCCGCGTCCCCATTTTCGCCTAAATCTGAACTGTCTCGTGTTCGGTCTAGTACCATCTCACGTTCTCCTGACGGGAAGTAAACAAGTTCTTGCAGAACTAAGTTACATATTAAAACATAGGCTATGTTCATATTATATTCAATATAAAATGTTTACTTTACGCAAAAATAAATATAACTTCTTTAAAATTATATGATTTTTTCATGCTTTTTTTTGTTATTTACCCTGCTTTTTTCTGTAAAATCGTTATTCTTTTTAAGTGCTTTATTTGCATTTTTTATGCTTATAAATCCGAACTTTAATGATTACATAATAGAATTAAAAGATCTTCACCGTATCAGAATGGATAAAACATAACAATAAAGCAATCAAAGAAACATTCAAACCTCCCGCGTTGTTGGCGGCCTAAGCTAATCGCGCCACCTGCTTTCACCTTTTATAAAGCCAGACAGAGATAGCATTCATCTTCCTTTCCTCATCTATTACTAGGCTCTTTTTTTATCATTTAGCTGAGCATCTCGTTGCTTGTTTCTGCTAGTAATTTGTTTATTTCAAATCATTATATAAGTTGTTTATTAACTATAATTTCTAGTGACTTTTCATAAACAGGAACCATGTTGATAGATTGAAATTCTTCAGTTTGTTTGTATTTGTATTCTTTTCAATGGGAATGATTGTACATTTCTCTGATCTTGATTAACTGTTAACATCTATTTTCATGCATATTTCTCTTTTTTAAGTACCTATTCACAAGTCTGGGTTAGTTTGGGTTAAAGCTCAGTAGCGCATGAGTATGAGCATGCTCACATAAATTATTTTGGATACTCTATAATCATCGTTCAGCAGGATGGACATTGAATGTTCGACAATATGATGCGTTGGTACAATCGCAGCATATTTGATTTTAATTAATGCATTAACCGCAAAGAAAAACAAGACTATGATAAATAAGTCTTCGTAGATTAGAGAAAGATGCTATCACCGCAAAGAGAGTAACTGGAATTTGTCATTGTCTATTTCCATCATCACTGAGGAGGCTTAGCGAAAAAAGATCAGGACACGATGAAAGATCGAGAAAGGACGTGTCCACTAAGCCACTGTGACGTTAGCAAGATGTAAGGATGCAGCCATAAGCGAACCATTGTGTTTGACTGTACGTAGCTAGAATAACGAGATTTGTTCACACGAAAAACTTATGAGCATGCTCGACTGGAAGAATCCAGCGTGCCAGAACCCCAACCCAGAAGCACACACCATACTCCAAGAGGCAGTGATTTTTTGGTACTTATTTTCCCAGTTGGTCTATATCAATTATCTTATTCTATTAGTGATACCAAAGAAAATCGTAGTAGAATTTTCTTTAGTGATACTAATCAACAACAATTTTTGAATCAGGCAAAAAATTCACATTTGGTTCCATAGATAAAAATCAAATGGGTGGACCTATTTTACAGATCTTTTACATTTACTTAATTTGATCATGCAAACTTACAAAAAAACAGGAATCTGGCTTATCTTAGTTGAGAAAAGTAATTTGGGGTTCGGATAATTCGACCGATTTTTCGAATTTGAATCCTTATTTTTACATGCTTGAAGCTCAATGTATATATTGATACTACCATAAGCTATAATTAATAATCAATCTGGCTGAGTTAGGAAATGAGTCTAGCGGCTTCTTCAAAATTGCAAATATAGAAAACTATACTCACATTCTCCCGGTTCTCACATAATAATCTGGCTGTTATTTACAAACTGTGCCAAAAGAGCCTGGACAAACGACCATTATCGATCTTACAAGCTTCTGAAGCATACCAGAAAATATTTATAGACCTAGCAAAGCTGGCATAATGAGATTCAGAACAAGCAATGAACACTACAGATGAATTCATTTGCCAAAGAATGAAAAGCACTAACGTTAATAAAGCAAGATTCATTATGTTGGCAAAAGCATTTGAGGCCAGCAAACAGACAACTTCTTCAAGCCAATGACCTTGTCAATCCTAATTGCGCCAACAATCGGAAAAATGCTCAATCCAAGTATCCAACTATTCTATCAGCTATTGGTAATGACTAGGAAGAGAGCCAAGAAAGATATGGACTCCATCGGTTTGAAAGTGATT
>MU185898.1:85498-149425 GCA_016904865.1 Pissodes strobi
GGAAGAGAGCCAAGAAAGATATGGACTCCATCGGTTTGAAAGTGATTAGCTGCCTAACTTTGTCGACAAAGTCGTCATTCAACCAGATGAAGGGAAATATTTTCTCAGCGGGGAATTTTAGAATTAACTTAAATAATAGCCTCAACATTAATTTGTTATTATATTTATATATGCGTGAGCATGGGGAAATGATGCCAGTTATAATGATGATAATACTTTGGCGGTACAAAAGAATATTGATGATATTGATGGCAGCCACGAGAAAGATGATGATGCTGATAACGAGTTTTCTCGAGAAAGTGACAGCAAGGAAGAAGTTGATTGAAGCATAAGAAGAGTTGAATTAATTACATTTTTAACAGGCATTTCTTGAAGGTAAATATCAAATAAAAACTTTTCTATGATATGACTTCATAAATAAAGTATTTTTCATGCTGACTAAATATAGTTCGGAACTTTATATATTTTAGAAATGCTTTTTTGATGCTCTCATGGACCCTATGACCGAACTTAACAAATTAAGCGAGCCTGACGAGTTTGGCAAGGCTTTGGGAGGTCCCTTATAGTTGCCAAATCATATTTTCGCTGTTGCTGTAATGCAAACTATCATTTGCCAAATTTTCAGAAATAGTAATGGAAATTTTTGTATTCAAATATTTTTTAGGTTTTCCCCAGCCAGACACATTTGCCATGCTGGCAGATCAGCAGAGTGTTTTTTTTACGTAACTTTAGTAGACCCCTTGCTACTAACATTATTTTTATCAGTGGAAAAAATTGGGCGCATTGAACAATTGAACAATTCTATCAATGTTTGCTTACTGGGAAAATTAGAACCAAAAAATTAACTGCTTCCTGGACTACTGGAGTGGCTGGTACGTATGAGGAACACATATGGAAGAGCAATACAGGTTACATTATTATGAAGCCGCTTCCAAGGAAGTTGGTCGAGTGATGATTAGATAATTTTAAGGGTATTTTGGCCTTATCATTTTTGTTGGGGAAATACCCCAACATGTGTATTGACTTACCGTTTTTCACCGTATAGTTTGGTGATAACACCCTGTATGTCTGTAGTATGAATGAGCCATAACTAAAATCCGAATAGATCTATTTCACCCCAGATAAACAACAATCTGTACATTTAAAACATTGTATGTCAGTTGCTCTTTAGTTCAAACCTGGATTGTCGGTGGAATAGATTCCGTTATATGAAATAATCGCTGGTAAGCAAGTTGTCACTCCGTGAAGGAAAACGTTAATAATCGTTTTCAATATAACATATCTTTGTCTCCGTCAATGTCGTGTAAACAACAATATGTCAAATAAAGAAAGAACATTTTCCTGCCGTGCCGGTAGGAAAACGGAAGAATTAGATTTAGTGCCTTACAAACACTCACCCGTGAAACAACGGTCTAGTCACCGCTCTGTTTGAGTTTGGCGCTAAAAATATCAGCCGCTGTCGCTGCCCTGTTTGACGCCAAGATATTTAGTAGTTTTTCTCATTTTGTTTGCACTGGTATTTAGAAAATATCTGCTGTACTCTGTGTTTCCTTTTTTCAACACCGAATTAAGGGCTCTTTAGGCGTTATAACGCATTTTCTCGAGACAATACAACTCGTAGCGTCTCTCCTGATGAAGATCGAAGAAGGTAAAATGGCGGTTGGAAATTTGTAGTAGACAATAATTCTATTCCTTTACTCGAGATTCGAATCAAATATTCGAAGTCTTACAACCCTGGTAAAGTTAAGTTGAGGTAAAATTGCAGAAAACGAAAAATTCCAAGGTATTTAGTGTGAACGAAAAGCAGTTGAAATATAAGAAAGATTAATTAAATTCAGTAAAGCAAGGAGTTCATTTGAAATTGAATAATCAAGAAGTTTTGTTAGACATTTAGTAATACTTTACCTAATTTACAGTATCTAGTTTTATTTATGAAAGGACGAATGCTTGAAAGTAGTTAGAAATCGTTGTATATATCGATCATATTTAATGCAAATTAAATTGTGCATTATTAACGTACGTAATACCTAAAATACATTTTTCAATTCACACCCTATGAATAAAACCCCCACCACCCTATTTTGATACAGTCCACTAATTAATGTGGTCAATTATAAAGTTAATTGCCACCCCCACCTTTGTGGTCATAAATGATTTAAGAATTAATTATTTTTTATACCGACCAATTTTCTAATGGAAAATTATTGAGTATAGTTTTACAAATCTATATACCCAAATAAGGTGAACTCAAGAGCTTAACATAAAAGTAGCACGCAAAGTTTTCTGTCAACACAAAAATAAAATAAAGAATTTTTCGCCAAATTCCTTAAAGTTGATTAATAGATAAAATTTCTGGAAAATGATTGCTGAAATATTTTTATTACATTTACATTACCGTATTCTGAAAGAAAATATTGGATTAATCTTTAAAAAGCTGTATATTACATGTTACTCGTGAGTGAGTCATTCTGTACAATAAATACTATGTTCAAGTGATGTAGCCTATTTATATTTCTAACTAATCAAGATGAAAATTATGTTAATGGCGATTAATATCGGCGTTTTAAACTTGGCTGTTAAAAGTGGAAATGGTTATATAAAATAAATCTGCAATATCAAATAAGGAGAATCTCTCAACTAACCTGCTTCACTTAAAAGGAAAGCACACATCTTCACTAATTTTGTCACCAATTCCTCTTTAATTGGCTGCTGGTTTTGATGTTCTTCCGTTCAAAGCACAACGTTTTAACGAGTTGAAACATATAGGAATTACTTCAGAGAAATAAGCGGTTTTCTGCCTATTAGTTCTTAAAAGTAACCGCGCATTGATCATTTGAGATTAAATTACTTATAGTCTCTACTTGGCTTAAACTACGCTAATACTACCAAAATATTTATAATTAAAACTTTTTGACCCTTTTCTGCTTCCTCTGATATAATGAGGCATTATTAATTAATATAAAGTGGAATTAATATGCTCCTTTTGAGAAATTAATATGTGGGCTATACGAAATCAAAGAACGTGAGACTCCAAATGTGAAACTAGTGTTTTGGATAATGTGTTGAAATATGACATTAATTTCAATTATGTCATTTGGTGTTTTCCACATCGTACAAGGTAACATTCAAATCCTATTAAAACATTTCAATAAATTTTAATTATTTTTATCCAAGCTTAAGATCGAGTTCGGTATATCATAAGGAAAATGTAAGCTACTTACCACTAAATTCAATTTGTTACCAATTATTTTATGCCGTAAACAAGATTATTTGTGAGGCACCTATTTGTATTAAAAGCTACTTTAAAACTTTAACAACATCATATTTTCTGGATGTTCTGGCTTAGATCGCCGATCGGTTGGACAATATGTTACTCTTCATACAAAAGGAAAATAGTAATTATCAAACTATCAGATCGGTGAGTAGAAAAAAACTGAATGGCGAGCCACAAAGGGGTACTTATTGGGACAATGTGGGGTACATCTAATAAGACTTATTTCTTTTTAATTCACTTATTAATTACCAAGTAACACAGAGCAATATTTATGGAAATATTCTTCACCAACGAGTTTGTCTTACAGACCATGGGTACCACGCGTGGCCACCAATCAATATAAGTTTAGTCTCACATAAAACTTGACGTGTCAGAGATAGGATTTTGATATTAGGGTAACGGCTATAGGGATAGTACAAATTGTTCTGTGTACCACCGATGGCGCACTCGCCCACTGAGATAGGTGTAAACTTTAAGAGATAGGACAAACATATAAAACCATACAAAATATGTGTTTTATTTTATTTCAAGCATTTCAAAACATGACAAAGCAAAAATAAGTGAACATGAATATATACTAGAAGAAGATGATCCTTAAAGCTAACAAAATACTTATCAAACAAACACCTATAGGCTCAAAACAGAAAGTAATCACTCTAAATATAAGGAGAATTTGTCTTTACATTTTTAATTTATGATTTCATTAAAACAATCTTCACAATACGTATTAACCCTTTTGGTCTTTAGTTTTGCTTCCTTGAGTCCGCGATCAATTTTTATTTTTTGGCAACAGCTAGTACAACGTTTTCTTGTATTTCTGACTAAGCCTTCATACTTTAGCACTCTATACTCACCTTTTGAATTTTTTTTTCTGGGTGGTTCGGCAGTATCATCTTGAGATCAGTCCCATTATAATCATTTCTGTGGTTTGTAACATATCATGGTTTTTCATTGGTTTTCCAAACTTGTGCAATGACCAAGTGTTTACCACAGCGGTTTCAAGGGTAACTTCGCAAAATACCGTACGATATCATTTGATTGTCTTCCTTAGTGAAGTTTGATTTGTTATAATTTATTACTGGGGACGGTTATTGTATTTCTTCTCCTTTCCTGTTTTTTTTATCCTGTTGTTATAAACTTATCACTGTGTAATGATAGGTCTCATAGAACATGGCGCTTATCTATATATTTTATAACTTTCACACCATCTTCGTTTTGATCACCGTATATTTCTCCATTTTCCTTAGTTTAAAGTAAGCGACTTTGGATGTCTCTTACGATGCGGTCTTAGCGTACTGCAGACATATGTCTTTTTGAACGCTTGAATAAAAATTATCTATCAATAACGTGCGCCCTTCACCAAGTAGTTTCTCCATCAACTGTAAACATACATCGTATCTGTTGCTTTGATTTTCATTTACCTCGTTCTTGCCAATATATACACGCAAGTCAGTATTATCAGGTGTACATATTTTATATAATTTGATCTCGTACTTAAGTGACTTCGCAGGGAGATAGCGTCAGAATACCAGTCTTTTTCTCCAAGGCACCATACGTTCGTCTATGACTAGATTTTCGTCAGGCACTAGGGTGCTTTGGAATTGTTTGCAGATAAGTTCTAGTACATTTCTAATTTTGAATCATCAATCACTAGTAGCCAGCGGATCTTCATTATTTGAAAAATGTAAACATTTTAGCAAGCATGGCGCCAAGTTTGTGAGGCTTTCGGGTCTCTCAAACCGCTCAGTCTAACTGTGGTACAGCACACAGGTGCGTACACTACTAGCTGTTCTATCTCACAACCCCCATATCTGTGAACACCTGGACACAGGTCTAGGGCGTCAGGTCCTTACCTAACCTGGATGAACGTATGCACAGGTATACGGCATTCGGGGGCTACTAAAAATAAAGAGAGAGTCGAATTTGTGAAGTATCAGAATTTCCAGTAAAGGGATATTTTTTGGGGAGTTTTAAAAAGTAGTGAAAGAGCCTTAATAATCTATGATAAACATAAAAGACTTACATTATAAATATCAGAACGAATATATATAATGGGGTTGTCTTACCCCTCTCCCATAAACTTTATTAATAAAATTGACGTCGCTTGCTAGAAAAACTTTAAACTGCATTTCATATTAATTGGGTATAGTGTACACTCTTAATTCATTTGTAATCTTAAACACGCCTTTATTAGTATACAGTTAAACCGTTGTTAAGTGTGTTTGTAAATAAACTTGCTATTGTTATTATCGATGTGTCTCCTTTATTATCTCTTCTCAACTTGACGTAGTACGTTCCTAAATCTGAGCTACTCTCCTACACGCTAAGTAAGGCGTGGCGCCACAGATAAAAAATACAAATCGTGACAATATGTACATTTTTTTAGTAAAGATCTTTGACAAAGTTTATGAGAACTGATCTACTGCAACGCATATTTGTTGGTCTTTTCAACTATTATTTCCAATATTTCGTCGGTCAAAAATTGTCGAAATGTTTTATAGGGAATCTAAGTCATTCACTTGTATCATAGTATTTTATGTTGGGTATTGAAAACGGATTGCTAAATTAGTACGCGGGCCCCATGTCTCCTAAATGATTGTATAAGTGTTTGCGGCATCGAGATTATCGTCTAAAACTTGGGTAGTTTCTTGTTTTTCTTGTTCATTTTCATCCTCCACATTAGAATGCGCCTCAGGCAACGGTTTGTGAATTGCCACTTCTACAGAAGGATCCGCCATTGCCTCGCAAAATCTGGCACTACAATTCTGCAAACTGGAACGATCTAAGGGAGTTCTACCTAGATTTTTCTTGGCTCGACGTCTGCTTTGGCACCGACGACGCGTCAGTCTGCTGCGAAGAGATCACGCAAGTAATATCCTCAGGAATGGAAGCATACATCCCAAATTCCATCAAGTTACCGTGAAACTACTTAAGATGCGAAAGAGCTATAGGTAGGAAACAGCAAGCCTACAAGTACTGGTAGCAAAATCAGACCCCTAAAAATCGCAATTATTTTATCGAAGCGAGAAACGAATGTAAAAGTGTGATCGACGAAACTAAAGACAAACCCAATCAAAGGATCAGAAATAAACTTTCGCAATGCCCCAGTGGCTCCAGGAATTTCTGGTCGGTAGCAAAGGCAGTAAGTAATAAGTGTACAAAAAACGTCTCTACCACCTTTGACAGACGAAAGTGACATCATGGTGACTATATCATATCAGTCATGGAAAAAGCAAATATGCTCACCAAATCGTTTTCATCGCACTCTACCTTAGACGTCTCCCAAGGCAAGGCTCCCCCCACCATATCGAACATCAACACTACCATGGCAGAAGTCAAGTTTCATCACCGTGATATTTGTAAAATCCTTAAAGAACTAGATACGCAAAAAGCATCAGGACCGGACGAAATACATGTCATCGTGTTAAAGAACTGCGCAACCGAGCTAACACCCGTTTTTTCCAGGCTTTTTTCTCTGCCTTATGGAAACGGGATATACCTATCTTCTTAAAAAGTTGCTCGAGTGCAACTTGTTCCAAAAAAAGGCAAGAAAACCACGCCCTCAAACAATCGCCCAATTGCCTTGCTTCCAATAATCTCCAAAGTCATGGTACGTGTACTCAATCAGCAACTACTCAAGTACCTCGAGAACAACAGTATAATCAGCGATAATCAATACGGATTTCGCAAAAAAGAGATCGACAGGAGATATATTGGCCTATGTCACTCATATATGGAGTAGGGCAATTGAGAACTACGGAGAGTCTCGAGCGATTGTGTTAGATATTTCGAAGGCATTCGACAGAGTTTGGCATGACGGAATGCTCAACAAACTGCCGTCCTTCGGAATGCCAGCCTCTCTCTGCAGCTGGCTTGCCAGTTTCCTTAAGAACCGTTCGTTGTCGTTGATGGACACATCTCAGACACATTCACCATTAACGCGGGCGTGCCTCAGAGCGCAATACTTTCACCAACTCTGTCCCTCATCTATATTAATGACCTGCTGACCGAAACGAATAATCCTGTTTACAGTTTTGCAGATGACAGTACCCTTGTCTCCCACTTAAATCAGAAAACCTTTACCAGCGACTGAGACTTATCACCGCAGACAGGAGCAGATTGCAGCAATTAATCAAGACCTGAAGAAAGTTCAAACTTGAGGCGACAGAAATTTGGTCCAGTTCAATGCACCAAAGACCCAAGCAGCCACGGTTGCCAAGAGGGCCAATAGGGCGGGCCCTGACATCATTATGGCAGGATCGACTATTCCTCCATCCTCGTCAATCGGACTGCTGGGTGACTTGGTCAACACCTATCTTTTGGCATGACCACGTTGCTAACATCGCAAAATCAGCCTCCCAGAAGCTTGGTGCGCTATTTCGCAACAAAAAACTGAATACACCGTAGCAGTTGCTCTTGCTCTACAAAGCGGAAATAAGACAGTTCTTAAAATATTGCTCACACATCTGGAGTGCCGTACCAAAACACACCCTAAAGCTGCTGGATTCCATTCAGAAGAGAGCTGTGCGTCTCGTTCGCGACCTGAGTTGACCCGGCATCTGGATAGTCTGGAACACCGCAGATATATGTCCGAGATGTCCCTGATTTACAGATACTTTCACCGCCAGGATTTGGCTTGCCTCATTCCGCCTATAGCAACGCCTGTCAGATAGTCACGACAGACGGCAAGAGCGCACAAGTTCGTCGTACAATTGGAAAAACCTGGAACATGGCTCGTCGAGCGCCGTAGGATCTCCCTTAAGTGTGTGTGCCACTGCCATTAAAAAAAAGTCTCATTATTTTTCATTCTTCATCAGAAGCTATATATTATGATGAACCTGAGTCGACAAATGGGTCTGATACATCCGATGACCAAACGCATTCGTATGTCAAGATTACTCGAGGTTTTCTAATATGGAAACTAGCACTGGTGATTTTGCACGAGATGTCGATGGCTGGCAGTCAATATATAAAAAAGTTGGGTTTTTTATTTGGTGCTTCAAGTTGCCGCGCAGCAATATCTATTTGCTGTAGGTTACTGGTAGATAGAGAAGCAGCAAATACTGGGAGAAGTACATCAACTTCAGCTGGGCTTGGATCAACCGGATATTGATCAATTCCAACTTCTGGCTGTGCTTTTGGGGAAAGAGGGTCCGCGGTGTGCTGAGCCCCGGCCAACTTCGTTACGTCAGGTTCAAAATTGATCAGCTGCAAGTTGCTTATGAATCAAGACTTATCATATGCAGAAAGACTTTTGTTATTTTCAGGAGTATCTGGATCAGCTGGACGTTGGTTGGTCCATCTTCTGGTGAAAGACGAGCGGTGAACTACCCTCCCACCAATTTCAAAATTTGTTTCGTTATAGACATCATTTTATTTGTTATTTATACATAAATCTAAAGAAAAAATATCCTGTTATGATGTTTACAAATTTCAATCGATTTTTTCTGGCGGCCACTGTTGCCGATGGTACCCGACGCCAACAACGAGAAAATATTCATTGGGCGCATCATGAACCACCGGTGATACACATCTAAGATGGTGTCAAAATGTAAATAAAACTCACCCCTAATATCCAAAAATACTTTAAACAAAAAAGACACAAATTATCAAAAATCTCGCAAATAAATGCATTCTGGGTATATCGGCATAAAATCACATCGTCGTCGCGAACGTGTTAACAAGATTATTAATTGTTACTCATCTTAACTATTAAAGAACTTAAAACTGAAAGATGAATATCGGTATAACTCAAGGCTCGCGCATTACATACCACAGGAGCCACATGCCCAAAGTAAATAAAGTCTGCACCTTATCCACCCCTCATTAGACTGAGACTATAAGTAACCACAACAAATGCACTGAGCACCTTCAGCCTCGAGTTTTTTTAAATAATTTCTGTCTGCTTAATTTTTCTTTCTTGTGATTCAATTTCAAGTTTTTTGTTTGCCTTCTTGATATCTGGAGCCAGCCCAGTGCTCCTTGCCCTCAATGGTGGAAGCAGGACTCTGGCTATATTATCAGAACTCTAATTACCCAAAAGATTGAAATTTGAGGGTGTTTTCTTAACGATAATGATCACCAGCTTAAATTTAGCCCAAACAACATGCCATTAGTGAGTGAGTATAATATATGGACACTATGCTCAAAGTGCGGTATTAGTTTTTATATTTAATTTTAACTTGTTTATTCTCAACCAACTTACAAGTTTATTACAGGAAATAATATGTAATAAATTCGGCACTAATGTCCATTTTTCACTTCTGCTTTACAATGAAAAATCACTGAAAACGGATATATAACATAAATCTGCAGTATCAAATAAGGAAAACCTATGATATATCCAGTAATACGTGAAAGGGATTCACAATTTGTTTTAAGACTTCGCATATAAATTTAAAATTTTTCAATTTTAGTATCAATTTGTGTTTAATTGGCCGCTATTTCGAAGCGGTTCCATTGAGATGCAAAATCAGCTGGAAAAAGTATTAATATCTATGCAAATAAAGTATAACCTGCAATTTTTCAATGTCACTTTTGCTCGTAATTATTTTTATTTTCCCTACCATATAATAGTTAATGATAGTTAGATACATACAGTATACAGACGCGTATTCAGGTGGAAAGGGGAGCTTCCTCTATATTTAAAATTCGACATACTTTCTTGGCTAAACGAAATTAAAACAGTTTTTGTTCAGGCATTTCTATGTTAAAATTTCCCAGAACCGCAAATGCCAAAATCAATAAAATTAAAATCTAATTCATGCCCAACTAACCCAAGTATCCAAATCTCTCTCGAAAGATATTAAAAATGCTATTAAAACGACCCATTATTTTATATAGCTAAGATGATTTGGAAGGCCAGAACTAGAACCAATTAGCTGCTGATTTTATGGTGTTTACTCTCATTATCTTTAATTGATTGTTTTCATTTTAAGCGAAATGTTGCTAATATACTAACACATTCTACAGAATTTAATTACCTAGGTATCGGCGCAACTCTCCGGGTTTCGACATATGTTGTCCAGTAGGAAATACTGTAATTATTCCCGAATAAAAGTTTTAATTGAACACATGTTACTAGAAAATAATCAGATAAGTTTTCTGCTCTGACCCGATACCAGGTATATTTCCTATTTCCTTAAATTGCGTCCGATTCTATACTTATAAGTAAGCAAAACCACAATTCGGGCGATCATTTGAATTCCAACATCGCTATTCTAACAATATTTCGCAAGCTCAATTAGCAAAAAGAGTAAGATCGTCTCTTGAGCCTTTGGAAGGAGTGTAGTATAAGTATAGCATAACTATTGGGTAAACTAATGAAGGAGATCTCAAATTAAAGCATATGACTTAAAAAGTGATGACGCTCTTTCATAGACGATGAAAAGTAACAATGAGGAAGTGGGATCTATATTTAATAACTCTTTAAATAAATTCTGGGAAGAATAAAAATAAATTATAAATATTTTTCCGAATATTATCTTCTAAGATCACCGTATAGACTCGCATTTGTAGCACACTGTATATCTTCGAGCAACATGACTAGCCACTTTGTATTATTCATAACACCAAATGATAAATATTTTAATTCTTCATTATGAATATTCTATTGCATATCCTTGCATAAGAAACTCAATCCGTCAATTTCTCAGCTGAATCATTAATTAAAGATAGATATGCATTTTTTATTATGTCGGAAATATTCCAATCCAATTAATTAAACAAGTATGTTACATATATGAATAGAGTATTATATATTATTTACTAAGTCTTATGAAGAATAATATGTGCATTAGAATAATTGAATTAATATGCGATTTATTAAAATTATTAACACCTTTAAAGCTATTCTTCACATAAAATATAATGATTTACGGTGTGTTGAAAACTGATACTTATGAAAAAGCATCAATAAATGAAAATGGTTAGTAAATGCAATTATTACAGAAAAAGCTGCTCGTGCACTTTTTCAAATTTCGAATTGATTGATCTTGTCAAGGTCAAACTTGTGATATCTTAATAGATAATTTTGAATTATTGCAATTCTATATAACAACATATACTGCTGTGGTACTATAATATAGCGTAGATTGTTTCATTTGCTTAATATCGAGATGTAGGGCGACTTTTACTCTATAGACTCCAGTGTTTAGACTAAATGTAGCTAAAATATTTAGTACTAGCTTAACTCTTCAACGCCCTTACTAGTTAATATGTTAAACACCTTTTATTAGATGCACATTTCTTTTATTTAATTTTAGAACAACATTGCCGTCAGCTGGAGGTTAGTAAGTATGTAACACGTTTATTAAGCCCTTGGCTATACTACAATACAATAATAAAAGTACAATTGTAATAATAACAACACAACATCAATATATTTATGATCAAAATCAAATATTGTTATTGCATCTCATATTTGGACATTTACGATCAACTCCTCAACAGTACAGCCTTTACGCCTTTGAAAAGTTATAATAAGAGTCAACCCTCTCAAATCTGCAGGATGTTTATTATTACATTCGATAGCGCCTTTATAAAAAATGTAACTCTGTGAGGCAGATTTTCATGCTTGATGGTAACAGAGATACCTTTACCCCTCGTGTGATAATCGTGAGCTGCACGAATCTTAGTTATAATATTGTTTAAATACTCTGTAACGTTGTAATTATATCTGAATATTATATGGCGATTTTCTCAATGTATCCGTTAAATTGTGGTATCGATGATTACAACATTATTAATACGAGTGGATTTAAGTACTCCAACCCGTTTGACAGCGAGCACCTGCCGAAGATGCGCATGAAAATAGGATATATCGAAGGAAGTTAAAATTGACGGGTCTTCTCGTTTGGACTTCCGTCCACGAATTAGCCTTATGACAATCACGTTTTCAACTGCTGGTTGATGATTGGCATTTTTTGTTAATATTACAAAGCGTAGAAACGCGTATTTTTTGTTAGAGTACTGGCTATGCTGTTGCGAAACATCGTTTGAAGAGCGGTGAGATAACCCTTTTATTTTAAAAGGTATTTATCATTTCACCTGGGTCTTTTCGAGGGACTGATCCCCATTTATTCTGGGGTATTTCTTACCAGTGGACCAGACCCAGAGTTTTGTGCAGAAACTGATCTTCCCAGCTGAGAGGTTTACCTTACTTGTCCGTCTACTCTGGAGTCCAGTCCAGTAGCTTTTCTCATACGGAAGGCAGAAGGTATCGGCGAATTATCTATTTAAACTATTAAGTGTTAGCCCTACCTATATCTATAGTTTAGCTCTATCGTGCTAATATCATAATTTTTTCTCGTGAGAACTCAAAATACAATTATCGAGAAGTGTACTCTGAAAGATTACTTCAAGAGATACTGAGGTTCAGTTCTCTAACCTTATCTAGTGTTATTTTTTGTAAAAGGCAATCTTCTAAAGCCCTGCCAACCTTTTATCGCTTTCATTCTCGTTAATACCTAAAAATATGCTATGAAATTAGGCCACTTAGGTTATTTATGCTAAGTTTATTGTATCTGCTTGTGAAATCCATAGCAGAAAATCAATTAAAACTATTTAAACCTTATTATTGAACGTTTTGCCTTAATATCGGTAGAATGGAGCTCAACTCTCTCTACTTGGTGCGGCTATTTTTATTTCTGTTTATTTTATTCAGTAAAATCCTTTTAGTTTAGCCTTTTGAAGACATTTTAGAAGTCTTCTCTATTCCAGCTGCCAAGGGAATAAGCTAATCGTAGTTTAGTGGATATTTATTCCGTAATTTTAACATAACATATCTGCAATAGCAATAGTAACTGGGTAATATTAAAATATTCTTTTAAAGATAAATCCTTTTGTTGAATACTTATTCAGATTTTTATATAGTAATAGTAATGTTAAGTTAGATTAGAGTTGCTAAAGTAGCATAACTAGTGCTACTTTTTGATTTGAAGTTTAATCGCAGTGAGTACCAGGCCTAATGCCCAGTTTCTTAAAGTATGGATAACTATATCCTTCAAATATTTCCTATGACAACGATTGTTAATACAATTGTAACCATAGTAATTATAGGCTTCATAACTTTATACACTAGATATCTGGTACTTCAGAAACCGTGCATTAATCGTATAAATTGATACTTGATTATTGTAATTTCTAGTGTTAGAGTGTCAAGATGAAACTTAAATACCATAACAATTAATATAATTGTAATTTGAACATTAGTTACCAACTGTGGCGTAAATAGGTCAGCTTAAGTGACATTCCATATGTCTTTTAGCATAATATTAACCATCAGTAATCAGAAAATCTTCTAAATTTTAAGAAAGTAGATAGTTCTATCCAAGGAGTATTTTTTAAATAAACTGGTTATTTGTATCCCTGGTGTTTATTTTGGAAACTGTATTTAGGCTATAATTCAATCTCATTCTAATTTGTTTACGCTTTTTCACAGGGTATTTTTTCTATATTTTATTATCCGATTTTCAGACAGATATAATGTCTAATAAATTTCTTGCAGTAGTGGTGCCCGCTCTAACTGCTTTAACCCACGCCTTAAAAAACAAAACTACAAACGGCTGAGTGAGTCAGGCTTATGCACAGCTAAATGAGAGGTTAGCGAATAAAGCTGGTTACAACTCAGGTACTTTATTTAAAGCAATTTTGTGAATTAAAACCAGAATATTATAGAGCAGGAACCTTTAAATACAGAGCAAGTTCAGTAATCCAAACATATCTTCAATTCTTGTATATATACTATACTTCAACAACCCTCTTATTGCCATGTTTTGCAATTTTTGAAGTCTATTAGTGTCGGTGTAATTTGCCATATATTGTAGCACTACAATAAGTAATATGTGGGAGTATAATTATTGTGTTATTTTTCTCCAGCCAATTTACCACATTCTCAAGGTCAAAGTCAATTTCATATCACAAACCTGCACAATCATTCTATTAGAGGTCGTTATCACATCATATGCAAATAAGAGGCATTTACAAAGCCTAAGTAATCCTGTAATATCATTGATAAATAGGATAAAAAGGATGGGCCCCAAAATGCTTCCTTGCGGAACTCCTACATTAATATATTTTTTATCCGATATAGCATTCTCACATACAACCCTCTGTCTAGTAGCACTAAGATAATCTTTAAACCAGCCCAGTACGTTGCCTCCCACTTTGTACCTCTCCATTTTCTTTACTCATACATCCCTATCCATTGTCTCAAATGATATTTTTAAGTCCAAAATTATAACACCGGTCATTTTCTCTTTGTCAACTGATTTTTCCATTAATTTTCCATACACTGTAATTCACAACTAAGTCCCTTTCTAGGAGCGGACTGAAAATTGCCAATAATATTGTTTCCTCAATAAATTTTAAGAACTGCACTTACACAACTTTTTTAGAATTTTCTCGATAGCAGGTAGCATATTATTAGATCGACATTCATCCGCATTATTTGTTTTTGGCACCTGGGACTCTACCATTTTCCATGGAGCTATTCAGAACAATAAGTAAATGCACGACGCGACGCGACGGTGTCTCAAAATATTTCTTGTATATCCACGTATCTACTTTTTGCATGATCAAAAATTATCAGTTCCGCCTGTACTGAATACCCTATATCGCATTCGCTATTTTTTAAAGAAATGCTGTTTACTATGTCATTAATACTTGTTATATAGTATTCGTTAATTTTATCAGCTATCTATTTTTCGTCTACATACGCACTATTATTAAATCTAACTTCCCTAAACGGTTCATCATATTTATTTGATATTATTTTTTTTGGCGTATTCCACATTTTTTTTAAAATCGTTCTTGCAATTGTCTATTTTATTTTCATAAGATTTGCTTTTCGCTTGTCTAATAATCTTGACTACTGTATTTCTACCTTTTTCACTAATTTAATTAGCACTTTGCCTTATAGGGGTTCACTTTTAAGGTGCCTGATCAGGCGGTGCGTTCCCAATCAAGGCTGAGCACATTCGATGTTTTAGCTCGAATAAAAGATGAGTTTTAAAATATCAAATGTGCCGGTAGGATGTGGAATTGTGCAATGTGGAAGCCCAGCTTGGGGGGTTGAAAACTAGAGAATATTAAGTTAAGATTACATATTATATTGCGTACCTAACGTAAGAATATTGCGTACCTAACATAAGAAAATATCCAATTTTCGGCGCGTGAACGCATGAAAAGTGCAAATAGGTACAGCAATTTGTTGACATCATCAAAGAATCAAAATAAAAGGCGGTCGCTTTTGATCCGGCCGGCCGATATTTTTTGTTGCGATTAGCAAGCAGCCCTACATATTTCTTACAGTTTCATACAGTTCTTCGCACTGTATTCGGCCTGCTTTCCAACACATAACACCAATAATTATCACCTATTGTTTGTTTAGTTTTTAGGTTTTGTATTGGAATTTAGAATGTAGGAGTAATAGAGCAATACATAAGTCGTAATATAACTATAACAATATAATATGTACTATTAATTATTAATATTATTATAGTGCTATAAATACATCACCAGAGAGAAATACTTTTTTTGCAAAGTAGATTTTTAATAATTATGTTCATTACATGTAATCAACACATCCAAGAATCATATTTTGGAGCTTAAACTCCAAAATTTATTTTAGTTTAATTTTGATTTAAAAACGTAAAATACTGTTTATTTTATTTTGTTCAATAATATTGCGTAATCAAATATTTACTCGTATTCTATTATTATTTACTTATTCATTTAGTCATTCTTAATAAGACAATTACAGCAGTAACGAGTTACGAATACGATGCCGATGACGCTGAATCTCCTTCCTAACCGGCTGCGATCGCTCACTTGAATTTATTCTAATGATTATTCCAATAATCATTCAGTTATTAATATTATTTGAATACAAATAATTCGGTTATCAAAATAATTCGGTTATACCCATAATTTTGCTAACCTATTGCCTAGACTTAAGACCGCCCGGGTGCTAGCAAGGTTTTTTGCGCCCTTGTTATAAAAAAGTAGCTGAAGAAAAAATTTTATGGTTCAGAGTAGGGTTCATATATGATGTTTTTTTCAAAAACAGAATTCACATAAAAACATATTTAGAATAAAAAATATTATTTTAATTACTTATAATGTAATAATATAATATTATTAAAATTATACAGGATGTTTCAGTAAGGGTGGTCACCAGCCATATCTCGGAAACTATTTATTTATTCCAGAAAATTTGAAAACCCTATTACTACTAAAAAATCATAGTAGGCCTTAATTTTTATTTTTTTATTCTGCAATTTTGATACAAAGTACAATTTTTGAATATCTATATTTTAAAACAAATATCAAAATCGTTAAAACAAATTATGCACCTTTATAAGCACACAACTGAAGTGAAACTTCTGAAAGAGATATTTGGAATTGAGTTTTTAAAGTTTTTTTTTCTCAACTTTTGACCCTTGTTTCGACCTTTTTACATTTTTTTTGTTTTTTTTTTAACTTTTTTTTCGCCGAAAATTTTTATTTGGTTTTATAACAGTTTTATTAACTTTCCGAACAATCTTTTACTTTTTTATTTACTTTTTCTTTTTTTTAATGATGCTTTTATTATTTTTCCGAACATTTTTTAACGTTCGTTTCAATTTTTTCCCATTTTTTCAAAGACTTTTTTTTCCATAAAGCATTTTTTTTCTTACTTGCCATCCCCGACCGCGTAACTGAACTCCTTCGCCTTTTTTTCTCCGAAAACCGCGTTTCCCTTTTCTTTGTTTTCATTAATATTTTTTCTTATTTCGTTTTATATTACTTTTATTAACTTTCTGAACAATTTTTTACGTTTTTATCAATTTTGTCTCCCGAAGCAAGACCTGCTAAGGATTTCGCAGGTTAAATTGAGATCTGCGAGTTTTTGTACGCAAATTCCCCGGTATTTAGTGGCACTATACTATAAGCTAACTTACTAATTGTTATTTCTGTGCTCCTGGTACAGAGTAACAATTAGGGTCGTCGCACCACCTGTTTTTATAGTATTTCCGGGGCGGAACCCGGAACCACCCCCGAAAAGATGTCTTGCGAGACGGATGACGACGTCTCAGTAATCTCGATCGACTCGGATTCAGGGAATTCCCTGACCGAATCCCGAATACAGCTTTTTATGTCCAAGCTAAGAAATCATCCGAAATGCAGCCGTTGTGCCGACATCATACCGCTGCTTATGAACGCAAATACGGGCTCTAAGCTTGATATCAAAACAGCGATAGACACCGTTAAAACGCATCTTACTCGAGACCACAAGGCTGTCTTTAAAATACCAGCGACAGCGGCGCGCCCAAGAACTGATTGTGGCCTTAAAAAAACCCCAATCAAAGACAACGTTAAATTAACTGGCTCGGAAACGTCACCAAATAAGAAAAAACAAAAGTTAGGAAACGCAGCGCAAACTGAAACACCTAAAGAATCCGTTGAAAAAAGCGATGCGCAAAAAATCATCGTCGATAAAGTGCTTGACGACAAGGATTTGTCCGAACTTGCGCAGTTTCAATCCGCGCATCTGCAAACAGATGAGACAGACACTGCAACTTTTAAAATACCCTACAAGATGATCCCTTTTAAAAAAGGGATCCGTATTGTCCGATTAGATGTAGGGGGTGAGCCTGTACCTACGGAAAACAAATTCGAGACCCTAACTGACTCGGAAGTAGAAGAAAATGATGACAGAAGCAGCGTTGCTTCGTCACAACTTTCTACGGCACGTAAAGTGCGTAGAAAGAGCAAAAACGTCCCTGCCAAGAATGTAAAAACAACCCCAAAAGCCACGCAACAAAAGAAGCCTGCCCTACCCCCGCGGATCGTAATAAAGGGAGACGCACAGGATCATAAAGGTATTAAACAGACACTGCATGATATGCATGTGATCGAATGCAACTTGAAATATACTCGAAATTCGGTGATCATCTATTGCACCCAGAGCAAAGACTGAGCGAATTTAAAACGGCTTTTAGGTCTTTTTTAAGGTGAGAGAGCTTTGGTCTGCCAGAGGGGCGCTTTCTCAATAAAGGTTGATCGCACTGGAGACCAAAGACTGACGGTATGGGCTGCTGCGCAGCTTTTTATACCAAACTTTGCCCCCTAATTTGAGTATTGTTTTGGACTATCAACAAGGTTAATCATAACAGTTTATACTTTAGCTCATAACAATTTATAATTGAGATATATGGTATAGTTCGAACTTTTTACTGTATGATTTTATTTTAGTGAACACCCTAGTTGACAATATCCCGGCTACCAATCTTAGATTATTTGTATAACCTGTCTCTTTCTATTATAATCAAATACCCTATCATTATACCACTAATTTTTTGAACGTGTTATTAATTTTTTTTCTTTGGCGTTAACTCGTCCATAAATTTTAGAAGGCAACCATACAACATATTAAATCTAATATCCACAGCTGCATTTCTGTAATCTATTACTATTTCCTTTAATTTTTTCTCAAATAACTGTACATCAGACTGTTACATTTTTCGCGGTAAAACGTATTCAAGTATTTTCATTTCAGTTATACAATGATCTGTTATATTTATCTCCTAACACTTCAGTCTTTGTATCGTAGTTATTGATAAAAACCAAAGCAATAATTGATCTTCTTCTTTTCAACCCGTGTCTCTCCACTCTTGGATATAGGCCTCTTTCAAAGCTTTCCATGCTCTTCTATCCCTAGCAGTTTGCTTCCAGTTCTTTCCTGCAACATATTGGATATCGTCACGTCATCGCCCAATACTCCGTTTTGTTTCCCTCGGGCGCCAAGTGAAGGCTCTATGTGTCCACAAGCCGTTCTGCCTTGCTATATGGCCAGCCCATCTTCATTTCAGTTGTGCCACAAGTCTCAGTACATCTGTCACTTTAGTTCTACGAATTTTCTCGTTGCGGATTTTATCCTGCTCTCTGGATGGATTGCAGTTTATTGAGAGATTTGCGAGTAATTGATATTGTTTCAAGTCCGTATGTAAGCACCGGCATCACGCAGGATCACAAACTCTCATCTTTCTTGGTTTATAGGGAACTCACAAGACTTAAGGGATAAATCCGTTTTCTGAAAGCCACCCAAGAGAGGTCTATTCTTCTTGAGATTCCAGAAACTTATTTTCCAAGCTTAATTTTGTGGCCCAAGTGAATATATTCAGAGACAGCTTCTCTAGGGGTTGGTCGTTAACAGTTTTGATGATCTACTATTTCTAGTAATATGAATAGGAGAAGCAACTATTTGTGTCAGGGCAATATCATTACAACATTTTTTTAACCTGTTTATATAAGTATTATCAGCACTCCTATTTAAATTAAAGTCACCCAGCACTACTACAGGATAAGTGATACCTGGTAAATCTATTATCTCAATCCAATACTCAAAATATCAAGAAAACCTGCATGTGATTCATTTGGTGAATGCTACAAACTACAAAAAAAAAAACAAATCTATGACCTTTAATATTTACATAATATATACCGAAAAAACACATATTCTTATATGTTACATGCGTATAAATTGTCTTAAAATTAATATTTTTACGTACTTAAAAAAATACACCACCCGCTCACCTATTCTTAGAATTCAAGAATTCAATGTTATAATTATCTATAATTAATGCAAAATCATCGATATCAACAACAACAATTAAAGGATTATCGGTTTTGCAAAAAAAGTTATCTCTTCCCCTATCCCTATTGTTCACACCAGTCACGTTATTTAATTGCTATTCTACACTATTTATTTTTTATCTTTCCAACGTTATTCTTTGCTGGTACATAGGACACAATTTACACAGTTTATCATTGAATTCTTCCTTTTTATGACCAGTTTCACCACACGATAGCAGCGATATAGTCTTGCATATTCAAAAACACTACATCTTGGGGTCCATCTTATACTCAATGATACCTGTTTCATACTTACTTGGAATGTATCAGGGATACACTTATAATAATTGTGAACCTAGTTTTAATTTTTTGAGTCACAACAACTTTCAAATTTTGCTCCTCTAATTCCCAACATGTCTATTCTTATTAATTATACATTCAATCTACTGTTCAATATTCAACTCTTCAGAGGGTAGATTCTTGGTTTTGCTTTTCAGAGACGTCGAATTGGTAGCTTCTCCAGTTCCTTTTTAGCCACTTTTTTACTTTTTCAATTTTTGTTTTGTTTTGCACATGATTATAACACCGTCATCATTAAGACATCTAAACTGTGTTATGCCCTTTTCTTTATCAGTTCTTTTTAAATATGGCAGTGGCCTCTCCGGCCACTGCCCTAGCATAATTCATTTCCAGGTGGCTTTAAACTACTGGTTGAAGATCATTTATTTTGTTTTTAATTGTGCTAGTTTTTGCCGAACACATTATTTTAAATCTTCCAACACACTTTTCATTACCACATTTCAAACCTTGACTATTTTGCATCACTTGAGCATCTCTCAGCCGCACTTTTATAGATTTGCAGGGAAATATTTTTTACAGCTTCCATCACAATTGAACGAGTTTTCCAGTTCTGTCTCTAAGTTACATAATGCTAATGTGGCAACCTCGCCCCAAAATGCTACGATAAACTATAAACAATCCGACAAATAAGACCCTTTATTTGCATCTATAACTGCCAACCTCAGTCCCATGGATTAAGGATAATCTCAAATTACTATCGACACAGGTTTTACAACAGCTGCGTTGTTGCCGCGTAATTTCATCGATTTATAGGTAGACTAATTTCGCTTAATTTCACTCAGAGCTTTACTGTGCTGTAACTATCTAACTTTTGCAATCATTTGACACATAATATTAACAGGTCTATCGTAGATCCGACTTTGGTAATTAGGAGGGTATCCCCCAAGAGACTACGTCCCTGTGGACTGCAGCTCCTGCGTTAGAATTCAGGATTGGGTTACCGGTAGAACACTCAGAGACTACGTCCCTGTGTTTTGTAGTTCAATGGCTAAGTGGACTGCATGAGAGACAAAGTCTGCCCAATTGATGGTGTGCTCGAGAATTTATATGATGGAATTTGCTGACCGTTACAAGTCTAAGGTTCATAATTACTTGTGCTTTTTGCTCGCGTTGTTTATATTTTGTCCTGAACCTGTCCATAATATTTTCAAACTTTAGGTTTTAACTTAGGATAGGGTGATAATTAATTACAGTTTTAATGTATTAGTAGGTCACAATATAATAATGAATGTGAAATCCCACCCTGCACTGTTCACCACTATTGGCACGTAATGAGTGTTCTTATGGAACATTTCTCCTGTGTATTGTCTGTTAATGTGCCACTTAATCTAGCTTCGCAAAGAACTCATTCCGTTAGTGAAGATCCACATGATTTATATCTTTGGGGCGACTTTCCGTATTTTGTTGGTAAACTTGAACAATTTTTCCACGAAATTTGATAATAGGTTAGCTTGTAACCGCTACAGTTTTCTTTCATAAGTTGCCAAGCATTCTGACAAACAGAACCTATTCCAAACGTGAATATGCCAAACCACCATTTTCGTCCCTTAATTCTCATTATCAATAAATAAATATGTTGTATTTTGGACCAACGCTTGATAATCGACTTGAATTTTTGCTCTTTTTTTCCTATCAACAGAACCAACATGATCGACCTTTTGAATGGGCGTAACGTTGTGATAAGTGATAATTGATAAAGGGTTACATTGCTATTATCGTCCTAGTCTAGAACAAGAAGATTAGTATCTAACTTAAAAGAAAAAGTATCTTTTTTTTTCAGTGATTTAATTTATGCTTAGCGACGTTTTTTGCTGATTTTGTTGACAATACCTGTTCCTGATGATGTAAGTCTCGATGCTAATATATCTATAAACAATAAACAATAATCAATTAGGGTAGAAAAGTATCTAAATATCAATCGGATCTAATAATGAAACATTTTTCATATGCATATTAAACAGTTTTCTCAAAAAAGACGAAATGTGATACATTTTCCTTTAGGCGTTATAGTTTTAAGCTCTATATACCCTATATTATCCAACTCTCTCTTGATATTTCTTGCAGCTAATTTAGAAACGTTTTCCAATAAATTGGCTTATAAAAATGTTAAGTACATAAAAACCATGTATTTACTCTATAAATCATACATATTTGTGGAATAGTCAGCTTTTTTAACAGCAGAGGTGCATTTTTTCAGAGCACTGAAAGTACGTTTAATGGCAAACCATTAAACTTAATAGGAAAATTACAATATTGCAACAAAAATCCGATCGAGGCATACCCAGACAGCTGTGATTTTTCACAGCTATTGTTAAGGTAATCATCCTGACTGACCAGTGGTGTTCGTCTTTCAAACATGTATTCTCATGAATATATTAATATTCAGTTGAACAAAATGATACGATGTGTCTGGGAATGATTTTAGGGGTGTATTTTTCGCCATTCGTCGATATTTTAATTACTTAAAAATTGATATCAGGAATGGATAAAGTTCTTTTTCATTCTCATTTGTGAGAATTTGTGGAATTTGGTTAGTATTCACTTTCTACCAGAAAAGACATACCTATTAATATCCATAGTCACCGAACATTAACAAGATACTCTCCAGTCGGCACTTTTGACGTAGCGCTTACAAAGGTGCAAATGACTTTAGATCAGACAGGGTGAAATGTGGCACGAAGCCTTAACGGTTAACCTGCATTTCATCAGGTTCCGTGACGGGACAAGGATGGAAATACTGGGGGCGGGCCTTAGAGCGAACCTTCTAGTCTACTGTTAATGTTCGATGCCATGGTCAAGTACGGAGGTAAGAAGGTATTTGTTGGAACTGTAAATGCTCATGACTATCCAGTCTATTAATCAAAGTTTTCTCAACAAAGTGGATGCCATTCTTTTCAAATATATCAAGGATTCATTGCGTTTTCCAATTACTTTGATTCCCTAATTTGGCTTCTCCAGCATTTCTTGGATTATCCTGAAAAATCTAAAACAATCGCTAAAATATAAAAATCCTGTTAATATATCTTCATAGTAATTTTCATGTTATAGTAAAATTTTTGGAATTGGAGTACTATGTTAAGCAAGTATTTGAGGAATGTCTGCAATGACCGGTAAGTATTTCTGTCATTATTTTCAATTTTTTCCTTGATAGTTTTAGAAAATATCTAGTTTGCATTTACCAGGACCTGCTAGAGTTGCTTTGGAGTGGCGAAGCCCTTCTGCCGTTTTCCACCTGGTGCCCCATTCTTGAATTGCATTTTTTTTTTAATTTGTTCGCGGACAGTGTCCATGGTGAGTGGTAGTATTGGTTCTGGACCAATTGCTTTTTTACGAGACGCTTTCTTAGTAAGGGTGTCTGCTCTTTCATTACCAAGGTCTCCATTGTGCCTTTTTTCCAGGCGATGGTTACTCTGTTTTCCGTAGATATTTGGTTTAGTGAATTTATGCACTGCTGAACCATCATGCTTCTGTTCCCCATTTTGTTTAGTGTTTGTACAGCTGGCTTGCTATCCGTGACGAACAGCATATCTTTGTTTGTGATTTGCTTCTCCGTCACTTTTCCTGCATCCATTGTTAAGCCACACAGTTCAGCTTGGAATATGGTGCTGAGATTACCTAGTGGGATCTGCATTTGTATGTCGAGCTCGAGTATATAAACACCTGCGCCAACTCCTGAGGATCTTTTTGATTCGTCCGTGTAGATATGGATGTCATAAGTTTGTGACAGATCATTTATTGAATCTAGTTCCATTTTGAACCGTTCGTCGAAAATATAATTTCTGATCACAAGATCTATGCTCACTCTTATAGCCACATACAACTATGTGGAATGCCTCGTTTAGAGCTGTTGCGTGTCGAGGTACCCAGTTTCTTCCCCTTCACGTACCCGTGCAGTTCAAGCGTACTGCGGTTACCTGTGCTTCATTTCTCAAGAAAATATCTAACGGAGACAGGTTTAAAGTACTTCAACTGCCTTGGTGTGAGTGGTTTCATTGCTCCTGTGATTCTAAATTTTGAAGGCGGGACATTTTGGCTTGAGCTGTTATTTTCCCTGATCATGACCACCAAACTAGTGCGCCATATGTAAACGTAGGCCTGATGACAGCTATGTATATCCAGTATGTGATTTTAGGTGACAGTCCCCATATCGACCATATCGCTCTCCTGCCCTGGTAAAAGGTTCGGACAGCTTTCTCATACTTAAGATCTAGGTGGCGCTGCCAATTATAGGCCAAAGTTCCGATCAATAGGAGTCAAGAAGATATGATCTGTCTCAAAATATCTATGCTGGGTCTGGAGAACCAACATAGTGGATAAGTTGCAATTTTGTGGAAAAAAAACAAAAGAATTCTCCTTTGTCTTCCCAGTCATATATTTTCAGCCCCTTACCCATTCCTTCATTCAAGAGTAACTACTGTGCCGGTTGCAACAATTTCATCAAAACAAGTTTACCAAGGAAATTAACAAGATTACAATTTGGAAAACTTCATGGGTATACATGCAATTGAAAATGGAATTTCTGCATTTAGAACGACAGAATATTTACCTTTTAATTAAGATGCTATGCCAAATTACGCCTATGTTGAAATTTATATTGAACACGGCTCTGAAGTTATCAAACCAGAATCTTCAGATAATACGTATCTCCCTCAAACAACAAGTAGATCTTCACCCCTACCTGAATGTTCGCATTAACCAGATATTCCAACGGCTGACTGAGATGTTAGTTTGGGCTACACCGGGAAAGCTACTCAACCAAAATTCGACCGGTTCAAAAACCAGTAAAACCGTAACAGTCAAACAACATGGAAGGCGCAGCTTCCAACCGTTTTGAATACTCCAAAACAACAAACCTATAAAAAAAAGGCAGGAACCGAAAGAAATTACACAACATCTGAAAAGAATAAAAGAAAGACCAACTTGAAACAACTTGTGTGATGAAAACGAGTGCTCATGTTGAGGTAAAAATAATTTCAGGCGGAGGTTAATTTCAATGTGGTTGTTCCAAACATGACGATTGTTGTACTTTAAATGGAAAACTACAAAACTATAAGCTTGAAATTTACTATTTTCTTATTTTGGTACTTTTCTACTAGGTAACAATATAATTATTGTTCAATTCACGGTGTTATCCGTATTGGATGGACAATCTAATACGGATTCATGGGTTGAACCGACGACTTGCACTCTTTGTGTTATTAAAGAAAAAGTTGCATATACTATTTATTTATTTTCCTCCGTTGATAGTATTGATTTACTCATTATCATCATCACATTTATTCAATATATAGTTACATTGGTTTCTGCCTGACTCTAAGCCTAATCTACCCTATTATCTACCTGCCGAGTTTTAGAGTACTAGGGCTCTACAATCAAGGGCCCGTTTGCACATACTCGATGCAGTATATTCCCTATCCAATAGGGGACGGAATAGCTACTAAACTAGATTATCTACAATTCTAGAACTGTATTTAAATTACTTAGGCTGAGCATTTCAATCGTTTTCCTGTATGTATTGCCACAGGGTGTTAGCCAAAGTGTTTAATTTTGATGTGTGGATGCAGTTGAGTGCATTCTATGGGGAAAACTTTCGAAAACCCCCATTTCCTAATGACAATACAAAGATTTAATATTTACAGAATGCTAAATTTATAGAATATAACATTTTCCCCCTTGCTTTTATTTTCGAATTTTAAAATTGCTGTTTTGATTTTAATTGACCTTATTTGAATAAATAAAAGTAAGAGTTAAACGTTCCTTGAATTACCCTGTCGCTGCTCAGGTACGTCTTATTGCGGTGGCACTAGGGGTGTGAGTTCGAATTCTGAAAATTCAATTAAATGTGGGCGCCAGATCTAAAGTAGACCGAAAGATAAGAAAAGATAAGATAAATTGTCAGATTACATTATCCATAATAAGACACCAATGTAAGGAAAGTAAACGCAAGAAATAAAAGATATGCTTTCCCTCAAAAATTTTAATAATAATCTTTGACTCTACTGAGTATCTTTTCAAAATTACATCTTAATTCCAACCACCAATTACGCTTGGCATAGGTAAGATAGAATAAGCAATACTTAACAATACTGATCCTAGATTACAATATAATGAGATCGTAGTATATGAAATTTTCTTTACGACCCTAATTAAAATTAATGGTTCTGATAAGCTACAATCAGCTCATTAATAAGTCAACAATATTTCATTACATAATTCCATGATAATTATAATCAAAATGTTTTACCCATTAACAATCTGTATAGGTAAGATAAAATAAGCAATACTTAAGAAGAACATATTGTATTTAGAAAATATGTCTAATCGGGAGATAATTGTAAAATCTGACAGACGTCTCTGAGAGAAATTTAATTTATATTAAATTTAGGGCTTACCCTTGAAAAATTTACATGCAGCCAAATAATATCACTACTTGTTCTGTAGTAACTAGAGTAAAGATAAGTAAGATTAATATTAAGTATGTACATGAGTATTCAATCTCTATAATACATAGTATGTACTCACTAATTATTTTGATTGATCAGATTAAAATCCAAGTACTAGGCATAAAGTTAAAGATAAGTAGATAATCTCGTTTTGAGATACAGTAGATAAATTTACAATGAGATAAATGAACAAAATTGGATTGATAAGATCAAAATCCAAGTTACGAGGCTTAAAGTTAAAGATATATAATCTCGTGTTGAGATTACGGTAAGATAGCTGTACAATAAGGTAAATATACAAGATAAATCAAAGGTAAGATAAAGGTAAGATAGAGATACGGTAAAGATACTTAAAATTAAATTTTGAAATGTTGGTTTTTGAGTTTTAAAAAGATGAAATAATGAGGAATTGTGCAAACATTTCTAAAAGGTAAAAAGTATCACTTATCTTATTTCAGACGAGAATGCTCAGGGCTCCAAAACGCTTCTTCAGCAAAGTGGTGTCATAACCACGGAGTCATCCCGACCATGTAATTTCCACTTTCCAACCAACAATTACATTGCTACCCACCAGGCTACGAGTGGAATGGAACGCGTCCGTGAATCTCCTGATCCTCTCCTATAGTCTCCTCATTTGCCCATATGAATTGAAATTTAGGACAATCACTCGAACCAGTTTAAATTCAGGATCCCATCAGAGTTGGAGTTACAATTAGAGTAAAGTTTAGTAGGTAGAGGTAAGAGTAAATTTCAAAGGAAAATTAAGAGCCTGAAATAAAAAACGAACATAAGACGTCTCAAAATGGCGTCCTTGTGCTGCTAAAATAACTCGCCATCACTCAATTAATTACCTGATGTTCGGCTCTCCCTCAGTGTCGGCTAATCCATACTAAAATGCCATTGGAGTCAAAAACTATTATATCCAGCCTAGCTGCTATCAATTTCCAGGGAAATTAACAAAACATTCTGACGCCGCCGTCACCGCCTTTACACCTTTAGGCCTGAAGGTCTATTCGAAAAGGGACTCCTGCTTCAGCAACAATCGGTTTTATTCACCAAGACTCATAAAAACTAACTTCCGCAGGATGACACGATATCAACCTACAAAACCCGAGTCGATACGAGGTCAATTCAAATACCACCAACTAAGTAATCATGAATATTGAATTCACTTCCTAATTAGAAATCTAATATTGAATTCACTTCCTAATTAGAAAATTCCGCGAAAAACTCGATCAAACCTCCTTCACAAAACTTTCTGAATTATGTAACTGTCAAAACAAAGCACCTACTCATGTCACAAACTAAAGAAAGGCTGTAAAATTAATAGATGCATTGTTAGTTGCCTATCTACATCGCCAACTTTTCATATTAAATTAAAGATTCCGGCAATCATATTTGGGATTACAAAAACTGTATGCCTGCGGTCGAGTGACATAGACAAATCAATTACATTAAAATAATTCCAATGGTGTGCTAGATTATATTGAAGTTTGCGAATGTAAGAAAATAAATGAATTGTTTTTGGATATTTAACCGCGAATTGTTACAGAAAATTCAAAATTACTGACATTGGAACGAGCATATCCAAATGATTGTTACAAGAATAAACTAGAATCTAGATTGAAGATAGTATTAATCTATTAGAAATTATAGTTTTCAATATCGTTCGTGAAAAAGTGCAGTGTGGGCTGTAAAATGGGTTGTTTGTTGCCTTCGCAAGCTTCAAGGCAGCCTACAAAGGGTTCTAGTGCATTTAATAATTCTACAATGTTTACCATTGAGTTTATTTTATTGGTGACTGTTTGCAGTTGTGTTAACTGTTTTGTTATTTGTAGTAGTTCTGAAATTGTCGATACTTACATCATTATCCACTCGCTCACTATCGCGTTCACTAATGCCATGAGCACTATTCAGTGCTCTCATATAGTTTTCAGTCCTCATTGGCGAACAGTCTCTGTCTTAGTTGCTGTTTTCTGCTCTGGCTTGCTGCTTCTGCCACGCCCTTTGCCGGAGGTGGTGCGGGCTTATAGGTGCGCTTAAGCCCCTGCTGTAGCTTTTTAAACTGGTTCACCGCTGCATGTCTGCAATTTCCTATACCCAGTATTTCATCGGCATCCTTCCTTACCCCATCTTCCCAGCGCAGCTTTGGCTTTCCTACCGGCCCCTTTCCTTCAGGATTTCCTGTTAGCACCTTTTTTGGAACCCTGTCGCCCAGCATTCTTTGGGCATGTCCTGCTCATCTCAGTCGCATCAGTTTTATATGCATTGAAACTCTGCATTCCTCATACAACTGATATATTTGATGATTCATGCGTGCTTTCCAGAAATCCCCTTCGTTTACTGGACCAAGAATCCTTCTTAGGATATTTCGTTCGAATCGGTCTAAAAGCTCCGCGTTCTTGGCTGAGAGTATCAGCTCCGTATGTCAAAACTGTGCGGATCGTTGTTTTGTAGACTCTAATTTTGGTCTTCCTGTGTACATCTCTCGATTTTAAGATGGGTAGTATTGAGTGGTATGGTCTATTTGCTGCGTTGGTCCTTTTTCTAATTTCTTTCGTTTCGTCGTTGTCATGTGATAAGTTTGAGCCGAGGTAGGTAAAGTGCTTCACTCCCTCAAAGTTGTAATTATCAAATGTGATGTTTTGGCCTAATCGATTGCGCTGTTGTGTGCTTTGCAGTAGTAGCTTGGTTTTTCGTTCATTAATCACGAGACCTATTTCCTTTGCTGCATTTTGTATTTCTGTGAAAGGTTCCTTTACGGAGAGTATTGACCTTGCCATTATATCCAGATCATCTGCATAGTCGACAATTTGATTTGATCTATTTATTATCGTTGAGGTTACGTTTACGCTGGCCTTCCTTATGACGCTTTTCAATGCCAAATTAAAGAGAGTTGGGGCCAGCCCTTCTCCCTGCTTCAGTCCCTGGGATACCCTAAAAGATTCGCCAGTTTCTCCGTCCACATCTACCTGGCATTGATGGCATGGCATGGTCAGTCTTATTAGCCTTATTAGTCTTGGTGGTATATTAAAATCTAGTAATAGTGAATAAAGCTTTTCTCTCTTAATACTATCATAAGCTAGCTTAAAGTCAATGTAGAGTTGATAGAGGTTGACATCGTATTCCCAGAATTTTTCATTAATTTGCCTCACGGTGAAGATTTGATCTGTTGTGGATCTACCTGGTCTGAAACCAGCTTGGTATTCGTTTAAAATATTTTTGGCAAAAGGCTTTAATTTGTTTTTAATGATGGTTGTGAAGATTTTGTAGGATGTGCTCAGTAGCGAGATGCCTCTGTAATTCTAACACAACAGCTTTTACAATTTACTACCAAGCTTTTAACTACATTGAAAATTGTGCCTTCCTATCTACAACTGACGATACTTGAATCGATTCTAGAAAGCTCATACTTATCAAAGGTAAATACAAACATGTAACTATCTATATAAACATTGGCGAATTACTTAACCCTGATAACATACTTCTACGTAAAGGTATAAACGAATAATATCCGTATAAAATTCTTCACGTTGGTATATTACCAAATCACTATCTTAGGTATACCATCTTTTTCTTAGTGTGCCATGTACCATGCGGCACGTCGGAGATCATTTGCCCATTTCATGAATATAACGCAGCCGGCGTACCCTCCTCAGCCTTTCTAAATATGGTTATGTCGTCGGTATACCAAACCAATTTTTTTATATTCTGGGACCAAGAGAGCTGTTTTCAACCTGGCCCCGTCTGCTTTTAAATTTTCCCTATAGCATTAGCTTTGGTATGGAGTAGCAGGATCCTCTAAGTATATGCCCCAGATATAATATCTGTTATTTTGTGGTGTACATTAGTTGTCTTTTTAGTCCACTTCTTCACGGGATTTCATCGTTAGTCATGTGAGCACTCCAGGTATTGAGCACTACTACCCAAACTAATACAAAAGTTTCATATTCAACGTCCTAGCTTTAAGTGGCCAAGTTTGAACATAATGCACTACAATAGGCCATACATAACATTTAACAACATATATTCAGGTATATAGTAGCATATTTCTGTGAAGAAGTAGATTCTCAAGTTTAAAGACGGTTGTTTCTGCACGGCTAATTCTTCCATTCGCTTCCTCATCCCCATCCCATTTTTCATTTAGGCTAGCTCCAAGATATGCGCATTTTGCGACAAGTTCAATTTTTTCTCCTCTTAACAGCGGAGTAATGTACTGATGTCTACTAATCACCCTCATTTTTGTTTTGGCGACATTAATATGTATTCTGAACCATTGACCTCATTGAGAGTTTATTTTGTATTGACTGGAGGTCTTCAAGGCTGAAGAGGTATCATCTGCATACGTTAAACAACTTAAATATTTAAGATTCATGAATGGAATATTGTTAACAGGTATCGAGATTGGAGAAATAATCTCCAGAGATCAGAGGCCAACCAACAAGCACAAACTGTCTAAGGACAGGCATAGGTAAATAGTTAAAAGATAGATCGATTAGCCATATGAATCTGAAAGAGTATATGGCAGTTGCAAGTCTTCCGGTGTCCACACATGAATTGGATTAAAACAGAGCTTTATCGACAATACCGAACAACATTTTTGCTCTCGATGCGTGTTTCGCTATCCATGTCATGATTAAAGCTAAACTTAAAACCTACCTAACTCTATTCTAAACTGTCTGCTAAATCAAGCAAATCTGGAAAGAACTAATCCTGGGATCCTATTAGTCACGCTTGATCAACGAATATAATGGAATATACAGAGTAGGCCCTCTATCTCTATTTAAAATATTCGGCTATAAACAGTTGCCCATTGTCGTACCTCCAACTTGCTATTTTTATTTTGAAAATAATTTTGATCCATGCAAAGTTTGGTTAAAGTTAAATATTTTTGTTTGATTTCATAATGAAAACTATTCATCTCAAGTAATTCATCAAGGTATTGCAAGGTCTGGGGGATTTGTACACTAGGGAATAATGAGCTAACATTAAACGAGATTAAAATTTCACCTTCATTAAGACCCGTCCCTTTAATTTCTATTTAATTTGATCAGAAATAAGGTTGCTACATCTCTTCAAAGTGTTTTAACTTGTGTTACCATCTTAGGTAAAGGATTCCTTGAGATTTCGTTATAGGGCCCTGATTCGATTAAATTATCAACTTTTGTCTAATATAACAACCTTATTAGCTCTGTCAACTTTCTGATAGAAAACATCTTTCTCCTTTAATCTCTTGATTATACTTTTTCTGTTCCAGGTCGAGAGTTAACATTATTATTATTTACATTTTTTGAGATCTGATTTTTGCATCCTTCTCTAACTAATCCTTTAGTAGAGTCAGGAAGATGCTGAATAGAGCTTTCTGTATTAGTTACGCGATAAAGCCTCCATCAAAAGATAACCCTTTGGTGGAGGCGATGCGAAATTCAGACCTTTATTTAAAAGATCCAATTCAGCTTTATCAAAATACTGAGAAGATTGGTTTCCCACAATGTTTACGACTTGCTGAAAACTATCAGACTTAGGTTTCATTTTCCTGAGTTTTTCTTATTGATTGATGACCTTTTCTTGGTGAATTTTGTATCAATTACTAAAATTTTTCTCTGGAATTCGTACCATTCGTCATGCTCAACATTTGTTAGTCTAAAAATGTAAGATTTTTATATAGTCTGTGTGCTTCTAATTCAAACATACTTCATTTTACGACATATTCACCTAATGGTCGCCAAAAAGTGTGGACCAAAATGCCGTGGTCAAAGTTGTTTCTCTCTTAGGGTACAATGTAGTGGTGGAGGTTTTGTGGTATGGGGCGGCGTTTCTTTGGAAGCCTACACATACTTTTTTATGCTGCGAGGACGCAGCCTTAACGTCGATAGGTAGTGTTTGAAACAACATGTTGTTCCTTATATGGCTTTTGTACGAGGCCATCAAGGACTCCAGACCTGAACCCCATAGAGCATATGTGGGACAACCTAAGAAGAAGAATAAAGCAGAACTATGGTAAGTTTCAAACTGTGGTTGCGTTGTAACAGGCGCCGGTAAAAGAGTGGCGCTAGTACACGAAGACGCGGTTGCTGCTTTGATTTAATCCATGGATCCAGACAGGATGAGAGCTACTATTCACGCTCAAAATACTCGATTTTGATACCAATTGCTAACACCAATTTTGCCAATGTAAGTTTTCAAATTTTCGTTTTGGTTTTAATTGCAGAGTTTTCATTAAATTTTTTAAGATCGAAATATTGATAAGAATCAAAAAAGAACTGCTTAGTATAAAAATCTCACACCTAATCCTGTTGTAAAATTTTACGACAGGATGTTCAGAAATTTACGTCAAAATGTAACTTTTGGTTATAACCTGTATAACAGCAAATCAATTAAAACTTTTAAAAAACCTATAGCAATTGGTAATAAAAATTAAAGCGTTTACAACTTGATAAAAAATTATCGAAATTTGTGCAAATTTTGAAAACTGTTTGTCACCATATCCAACGTCAACACTACCATGGCAGAAGTTAAGGTTCATCACCATGATAATCGTAAGATCTTCGATGATCTAGATACGCAAAAGGTATCAGGACCGGACAGAATATCTGCCATCGTGTTAAAGAACTGCTCCAGTGAACTAAAACCCGTTATTTCTTGGATTTTTCTCTGTATAACCGCAAAAGGATTTACCTATCTTCTTCCAAAGTCATTTGAGTACAACCTGTTCCAAAAAAGGCAATAAAACACGCCCTCAAACTATCGCCCAATTGCCTTGCTCCCAATAATCTCCAAAGTCGTGGAACGTGTAGTCAATCAGCAACTGCTCAAGTACCTCGAAACCAACAGAATAATTAGCGACAACCAATACGGCTTCCGCAAAGAGAGATCGACAAGAGAAATATTTGCCTATGTCACTCATATAAGGAGTAGGGTAACTGAGAACTACTGAGGATCTCGAGCGATTTCGTTGCATATATCGAAGGCATTTGACAGAGTTTGTCATGACGAATTGCCCAACAAACTGCCGTCCTTTGGACTACCAGCGTCTCTTTGTAGACTTGCCAGTTTCCTGAAGAACTGATCTCCGCACGTTGCAGTTCATGGACGCATCTCAGACACAATCACCATTAATGCAGGCGGGCCTTATTGCACAATACTTTCATCAACTCCCTTTCTCTTCTATATTGATGACCTGCTGACTGAAACCAATAAACCGGTTTACAGTTTTGTAGGCACTTGTCTCCAAATTTTGGAGAAAAACCTTTACCAGCGACTGAGACTTATCACCTCAGACATAAGGAGATTACAACAATTAATAAAGATCTGGAGAAAGTTCGAACTTAAGGCAACATATATTTGGTCCAGTTCAAGGCAGCAAAAACCCAAACTGTCCCATTTACCAAGAAAGCCAATACGGCGGGCTCTGACATCATTATTGCAGGATCGACCATTCCTTCATCCTCGTTAATCGGACTACTAGGTGTCTCGGTCAACAGCAATATGTCCTGGCATGACCACGTTGCTACTTCAGCCTTACAGAAGCTTGGTGCGCTATTTCGCAACAAACAAACTGTATACACCGCAGCAGCTACTCTTGCTCTACAAGGCGCAAATAGGACCGTGTTTAGAATATTGCTTCCACACCTTAGGTGCCGCACCTAAGCACACCCTAAAGCTGTTGTTGGTATCCATTCAGAAGAGAGCTATGCGTCTCGTCGGCGACTAGACGTTGATCCGGGATCTGGATAGTCTGTATCACCGCAGACATGTGGCCGGGATCTCCCTATTTTACAGATATTTTCAAGGCAGATATTTCCAGGATTTGTTTTGCTTCATCTCGCCCCCAGCAAGGCCTGTCAGACAGTCCCAACAGACGGCAAGAGCGCACCCGTTAGTCGTTCAACTGGATACACCTAGAACATCGCTCTACAAGGACTGTCTGGCGCACTGCATCACTGTGTACCTAACACATTCCCAGGACATCTGTTTTGCCCAAATTGCAACCTGTATTTATTCAAGAACCGTGTCAATCAACATCTTTGCACACACACCGCTCGTCGAGTGCCATAGGATCTCTCTTTAGTGTGTATGCCACTGCCGTAAAAAAGGAGTAATAGAGTCATGAGGGGGTTTTTAAAGATATGGTTCCCGATTCCTTATACACATAACGATACGAAATCTTAAGTGCGTCATGATTTGCTGACATGCGCATTTATTTATTACAATTCACCACAACGATACTCGGACATAATGTACGCCTCTGACCCTGAAAACAAATTACTTAAGTACTTAAGGTTTTGTTTATCAAGTGCAGATTTACCGTGAGGTCTAGCACTTAACGTAAATTATGAAAATTAAAGCAATATAAAAGTATATCATGTTAAGTATTACTTGAAGATTTATTTTATGACTGCTGCAGATAAACATCGGATAATTTAATTTTGCATTTTATTTTTGGGTTGGGCATACGACAATTAACACTTTTCTGTTTCTTTTCTCGAGGCAAGTGCTATACGCTCCGTACAATTAATCAATTTTGAAGATTATGTATATTTTACCCGTTAAAATCTATTCATCTTTTGCCAGATTTTGATAATGAATAGTACATGTATGTAGAAATACCAGATATGACGCAATGCAACAAATGGGCACTTTCGGCTACTATGAAAGACCGACAATGTGCTACCTATTCCTAACTATATTTTATTTTTCATGCCAACCTCTGTAAGTGTAGGCGTCCTTCTTAATCCATCCATGGTTCTGGAGAAAATTGCGGCAGCCCAAGAACTGATAATAGTAAAAATGATGCACTTAGGGCCTATGAACTCCATCAAAACACATAGCCTATTCACTTTTAGAGAAAGATATTGCCTGTAATAGAACATCTGCTACTCGACAAAAGACGGATATTATCTATAATGATCCTTTGTCGCAAATAAGCAAAACATCGTATTTTATAAACGGTCTCGTTTATAAAATAGGATAGTAAAATGAGTAAGAAAAGTAGTAATAACAGCTGGATCAAATGTTACAGATTTTTGAAGATTTCTCAAAAATTCATTTAGGTATGTGCAGTTTGGAATTGATATGGGTCGCATCAACAGCATATTACGTGGAAAGCTGCAAGCGGGCGAGTCCAGTACGGGGAGTGGAGTGACAATTGAATTGATACGGGAGGACGAACTTAAAGATATCTGGGAATGGAACAATCATGGAAGATTACTCATCAGGTGATGAAAATGAAAATAATATCTGAATTAGTAAACTGGTAAAATGCACTTGAACAGCAAATCCCTTGCCAGAACAACGAATAGTTACACATGCTCGGATATTATATTATTGGATACTCTTTTGGCATTATGTCCTGGAGTAAGTGGGATATCCAAGAGTTACAACACAAATTAAGAATAAAAACTAGGTACCACCCTAAAAGTGCCGTAGGCAGAACAACCATTCCTCGACAGGACGGAAGAAAAGGACAAATGGACAATTTTCAACTGCTGGATCATCAATCACTAATATATGCAATTACTTTTTAATGAAAATTCAAGAGTAGGACCTCCATAGAAATATATGTGCCGATGGTGAGATCAGTATTCTGTTTATGTGCCAGTGTGAATGTCCAGAGCTTCAGCACGCAGGAGGAAAATTTGCAGAGATGGCAAGAACAGCAGTTTCATGGAAAGCACCCGAATGAGGTTATACAGGAATATTTCGATATATGTGCGTAGAGCTACTGGCTTGCCTGTACTCACAATAAATAGGATAGAAGGTGGATTATGAATTTGTGACTCATAGACATTCACACTCTCCACGCAAACCAAATAAGAGTACAATTGGACATAATAGGAGAATTCAAAATATTATGGAGCACAACATACAGAAAAAGACACAACATAGCGGCAAAAATAATGAATAATGCTGTAACACGATTAGTTAACTGCTTAACAATCATATACCTATAGGTGAGGTCGTAGAGTTGGCAGATTGGCGAAGGCGCCACTAAATTTTCAATTATGAGTATATCAATGATTTTTAAGCATTAAAATTAGGATAATAAAATATAAAAAATACCCCATCCAAGAATATTGAGAAACCTGAAAATGAATTGCCTAAACTTGACTTCAGCATACCAGATCCTATTTAAACTTTTTATTTCAATATTAAATATATTGCGTGCATAACAGATAATTTATTGGACATCAAACCTAATTGAGATTACAGTATCGCACTTAAAATAATTATAAGGTTCTTGAAAATAAGTCTCATCCAAATTATAAGATCATTAACCTTTAATCTTAGATTCTAAATCATCCATACTGCCTAATTAGAATCTGAATTATAATGTTCTTACTAAGTAACTGACAATCAAAATGAAGATTAATCCCTTAAATAAAAGCAATTATAAATTAATTCCGTGGGAGCCATAATATCAGTGGATAAATAAACAGAAAAAAAACATTACATCAAATAAATTAACCTATTAAGAAAATGTATATTCAGTAACGATCTACAGGGGGAAATCGAAGTGAGCTCAGTTCGGTAACCTGCTTATGTACGAAAACCTAAAATGGTAGTTATGTAACACGGTCTACTGTCATTAGGCGTGCAGCAAATTTCAATAAATGCGTAGCAAATGAGTATACACAATACAAAAAGTAAATCAGATAATTACAATAATAATATTAGCAAGACATTTACTAACCAAGATAATATCAGGAATGATAATGAAGAAAATAAGTATCAATAAATCGAATAACGGTAAGAAACGGTAATAGGTAGGATACAAGATAAAAAACGACTCTTAGTCATTTAATGGTAAGTTCGATAAAAAATAAGGTAAGCAATTATATGACCTATATTAAGAGCGTAGCATTTAGGTAAATGTATGTAATGAAAAAAAAATAGATCTAATATTTACATTGATATTCTCGAGACATTGGCTAATCAAGATAATCTAAGAAACGGTAATAAAGGCAACAAAAGATTAAACGATTAAACGACATGTTAGATAAAAATAAGATAGGTAATTATAGGGCCTACTTGTATGTCCTTTTCACCTGGTCACACGGAATTGTAATTCCCGCCGATGCAGTGATTCGTGGCTATTTTCTAAACTACACGGCTACTTGTCTGGCCCCAATTAAGGCATTTTACTGCCTCCTGTGACACTGCATGTCACACCATGCGGTCAGCATCACTTCGACAAAAAGGTCTCAAACCAGCAGGAATGAAAGCTAAAAACTATCTAGGTCAGGGAGAACCGGGCGGAGGATGAAGGTTCAGACATGAGGAAGGAATCTAGTTAAATTATAAATAATTTAAACTATCTATCATAGAAACAAGGATGTAATATACCTTATAAAAGGGTAACCCCACCTTACATAAACTACATTTATGGAACAATATTGCCGAAAATAGGACAAAATATTGACGGCTGGGTGCTTGCCAATTTACCTCATGATAAATTAATACGAAAATTGGCCGTGATTGTCAAAAATTAGGACGACAATATCTTAACTTCGGGACTTGTCTTTTTCCTACCTACCCGCTCAGCGCGGAAGAGGTGGTCACGTAAATTGCAAAAAAAAATATCTTCGACATCTGTCAAGAGAACGTTCGAAAAGGAGGTACAGCTACGAGCACTTCGGAACTGAATTCATCGATGCCGGTTGAGTGGGTTTAAATATTCCAAAGTATGAAATAGTTAATGTTTTAAATTTTAGGATATAATTTCTCTAAGTTCAGAATAGGTATGTTAGGCTCTAATGTAATGTCAAGAGAATGCCAACCACATAAATCTACCGCTGAAAGGGAAGATACTGTATATCTATGTTTGGTAGCATTTAGAACGCTACAATGTACCAGGCATTAGCACTTAAATTTAACCTGATGCCAACAGGAACAAAATGCCATAAATACTCACCAAACAGTATATTGGAAAAGAATGGGTTCAAACCATATTATGATAAATCTATGCCACACGGCAAGCCAGATCTCATATTACTAGATAAAAATACAAGACCACATATCTAATAGTCGTAGCGATACCAACAAATTAACATCATCAGCAAGAAATATAACTAATAAACAGAAAAGTACATTCCCTTGACACTAGAAATTGAAATCATGTCATTCATAATATCCAAACAAGTCTTCGCGCAACATCTAAAACAACTTCAGCTAGATACAAAGATACTCATATTCGGAACATCAGGTCTCTGGTCTCTGGTCTTAGTACTGGATATATGCAACATAGCTCGAACTTTTCACAATGAATGCATTTGGTAAACTTAATATATACACACGTTTAACTAGGGCGCAGCATTTTATAGAGTAGAATGTATAGTTACTTACATTTTAAAATAATGTTTGTAGGTTTATTTAACAAAATTATTTCATAACGTCTGCCAAATCTCATAAAATCTTTTAATTGTCATAACTAATTACAGTCGTCTAGATAGCAATAACATTTGTACCATATTGTAAAATGTATTTATATATGAATGCACTTGGTGTTGTATTTTAAGTAATTTTAATGGTCGCTCATTATGTTTCTTTGCAAGTAAATATTATTATTTTAGTTAATTATTACAGGATAATAAGAATTAACTGTTAAACATACTAAAATATATTAATGGTATTGACACCTTAAAATTTGTGTGCCATTTGTTGTATTTTGCAATATTATATGAATCTGCACATATTGTCGTGATTATGCACCTGCAGGGCATAATTTCGTTGACTCCTTTTCATACTGTATTTAGAACCACAAAAGTGGAACACTAGGTGTAAGTAACAGTACCATGCAAAAAACCAGTATATTCGCTGCCAAACAACTAAATATAATGAATGACCTATTGCAATTCTTGTTTTGTATTAAAATTATGGTAATATATCAGAGTGATTTATTATATATAATTTTGATAAGTTAAGGCAATATAACAGCATAAAGAGCGATGGCGTTTATTTTAGGAATCAGATGTATGCTTTTCCATGGAATAAATTACTAATTATTAGCTTTACTTATATTTGGTTCCTGAATTTCATTTATAAAAAAAATATAATACGCTTTTGTGTTTTTGGGAATTAGGTTAATTGCACTTGAAAAAGACTTTTTCTCCGATTGACAGCAAATATTAATTTTGCAGACCCATATCAATCAGCAAAGTATTACTTTTCCTGTCCAGGCAGCAAAGTAAGTACTTTGCTGCCTGGACAGGCAGTGATTAGTCTCCATGGGAATAAAACGTCTGACATAAGTTGTCAAACTATAATTATTATGGACATATACATTTCCATAGCAACCAACCGTTCCAACAATTGCGATTTCTATCAAATTTTGTCTTAATTTATCACTACAGGAAAAATAAAAAGATTGTGGGAATTGTAATAATTTGCAAATATACAATATACATATATCATAATAAACAATCGGAGAAAAAATTATATGTTCAACTCGGCAGCAAAGTAGATTGACTGCCTTAGCTGAATTCCTAGCCTCGCTACGCTCGGCTATGAACTATCAGCCGCGGCAGTCAATCTACTACTTTGCTGCCTAGTAAAACAAATAACTATTGTCAACAACATGCTAGAAAAACTGAAATCATGCAAAAAAATACAGAACAAAATCTTGATAATTTCCATTTACTTAATTCATTTAAAAAGTATAATAAATTACAACAAACGAATTTTATTAATTACTCTATTCATTACAGCATTATATAATAATAGTAGTATTAAACTGCGTAATGGAGTAAACTTATACAGAATTATGTAATTATGCATTATTAGAAATATGAACTGGTCGATATAAATAATTAATTCTTCAAGTCATTTATTACCATAAAGGATGGGGGTGATAATTAACTTTATAATTAACCACTTTAATTAGTGGACTCTGCCAAAATAGGTATAGGGTGTGAATTGAAACATGTATTTTAGGTACCACATAATTTAATAATGCAAGAATTAATTTGCATTAAACATGATTAATATAAAAAAAAATTCTTACTACTTTCATGCATTCATCCATTCACACACAAAACTAAATAGTAGTAACTGTACATAAGGTTAACTATTATTAAATGTCTAACAAAACGTCTTGATTATTTAATTTAACAAGAACTTCTTTCTTTACTGAATTTAATCAACTGCTTTTTCGTTCACACTAAATACTTTGTTACTTTGCTTCTGCAATTCTCTCGACTTTACTTCACCAGGGATATAAGACTTCGCATTTTTTATTCGAATCTCGAGTACAGGAATAGATTTGTCTACTACAAATTTCCAACCGCCATTTTACCTTCTTTGATCTTCATTAAAAGCAATAGGAGAGACGGGAGACGCTACGGCGTTTCTGTCTTCGACAAAATGTGTGAAAACGTCCAAAAGTGTTCCTTATCCAAGCTTGGACACGGAGAACAGAGTACAGCAGATATTTTCTAAATATCTGTGCAAAGAAAGGAGAAAACTACTAAATATTTTGGCGTTAACCAGGGCTATGACTGGGTGTTTTTGGCAGCAAACGCAAACAGAGCGATGACAAGACCGTTGCTTGCTTCACGGGTGAATGTGTGTAAGGCACTAAAATAGTGTTGCTAACCGTAAAACAGAAAAGACAAGCCCTCAAAATTTCCATGGTTTAGTACCCTACGGCCGTGTCGCCAAAATGTAGCTTGAAAAAGGTTACTGTAAAAGTAAACTCAATTGAGAGCTATTTCACACGCTAATTTAAAAGCTGTTGATCTTATAGGCAATAAAGAATAACCCAAAAGTTTATTGGTGACAATATTGAACACATATGATATTTAATGAATTTTGTCTATAATTATTATTAGAAAATGTTACCATGTGTTATTGCCATAAAATTTTATTTTTATTATCACAATGTGGCTTAAGCAATCGTATTCATAAACTATTAGAATACACAGTATGTACTGTTATTTAATAGTCAGAATGCGATTGCCTACAAAGTAGCGTTGTGTTTACGTATGCATACACCAACATATAAAAAGCGCTAGAACTCCGATAAAAATCGAGATTTTATGGCCGTCCTACCCGAAAACTCTCAGACCGTGACCAATGTCTTCTACATATAACGCGACTTGAACATCATTAGAACTAGTGCTCGCGTAATTGCAACTAACAGAACAATGTGAGCTGATTTAAATATTCAAATAATTATTATGCAACCGTTCTTGTGTAGCTGATATATGACTTTAAGTAGTAGGAGTAACTTTGCTCTTAGGCGGAAAAATCGATTTGTGTTTTTCAATTAATATATTACACAACATGTATACGAATGAGTTAGTCATAGAAAGTTGCAAAATAGTATACGAAAACAATGTTCCAAATTATATCACATTATACTAAATGGTGGTCATAACAGACGATTTCAATGATATTATTAATTATTAAAGACCGGATTATATGCAACCAAAAGCCTTAGGAATATGCGCATATATACGCATTTTTCAATTTATGCAGGATATATGCAAAAATAATACATAAATATGCAATGAATAAGCAGTAATAAAACAACTAAATTTTGATTTATCTAAATAATATTTTCAATAAATTAGGGGATTGAGTATTGAATAAAAATAAATTAAATTTGAATATACTATATTAAATCCCACATAAAATAGAAAAGGAAATAGATCTTTGCACCTCTTAGGCCTTTTTTGACACATTCAGAGATTGCTATATTGACAGCATTTAGTTCTGCTTGAAAATGGTGGGAGCGTTTCCTAAAGGTGCAGAGCTTCGATACTTAGATCCTTAAAGTCCGGATCCCATTCCTTCTTTCACCTTTGATCCATCTATGTACGAGACAAGTGATCCCCTCTCTAGTTGTTTAGTCTTTCCCCTGTAGTATTGCGGTCTTCGATTATCACTTCAAAGGAGCGATCAAAATGGAGCTTTGTTTCCATTGTATCGGTTGGTTTGGTCATCGCTCTATATCTTTCAGGATTTTAAGGTGGCCAGTCAGATTTCCTGACTTCAGTTTTTGTATCTGAGTGACTATGCGCACTGGTCCAGGCGTCCTTTTCTACGCATATGTGCAACGGAAGGAGGTCAAGTAGGGTATCCAGAACTGTTGTGGGACACGTGTTTATAGCCCCTGTTATACCCAGACAGGCATGTATTTGTACTCTTGTTAGCTTTCACTGTGTTGTTATTTCCTTTGTTTTTTACCCACCACCCCTCGTTAGGTCTGTTCTAGAATATTGTTCTATAATATGGTCGCCTAACTATAGGATTTATATTGACGCCATTGAGAGAGTACAGAGCGAATGTCTTCGGGTTGTCGGTTTTAGACTGGGTCTTCTTCGTGAGGAATATACTTACGATGATATTAGGGGTTCTTGGGATTGCAGCCCTTGTAGGTCCCGAGGATGTATGCTGATTTGTACTTCCTTAATAAGATTCTGAGTGGCAGCATTGATTGCTCCTCAGTTCTTGAATTGGATAACTTGAGAGCGGGCGAAAGGCGTGGCCGCAACAAAGACTTGTTTTTTCATTCCCTTCTACCATACAAATTTCGGCCAGAATGAATCATTGACAAGAATGGTCAGATCTGCGAATGCCAATTCTGATAATATTGATTTCTTTAATTGTTCGTCTGTAGCTGTTTTCAAATCTAGGCTAAAATCTTTTTATTGAATAATGTGATGTTATTTGGAAGTGTTGTTCCCTTTACATTTTGTTTTAAATTTTATAAGTTAACTGTAATAGGAGAGAATTTGCTCTGAAAATTGTAAGATGTTCATTTACTTTTATAAATGTAACATATTGTAAAGTGTCTTGTACGTTGATAAATAAACAAATAAATAAATAACGGGCTTAAAAACAGTGTTAAAGGACCACTAGATGATGGAGGGGTTTAGGCTCCACATTTTAACAAAGAGTCGTCGACAGGCCCAGGGCGCTGCCATTGCTTTTATGATAGTTCTTTCCAGGTGTGGGTTCCAGGTTAGTTTCTGGTCAAGAACGATGCCAAGTTACTTAACCTCTTTTGAAAACCCTATCGCAAAGTGGGCGCTTTAAGCTTCAGCTTGCTTCTTTTTGTGAACGGGATCACTACGGTTTTGCTTGGGTTGACATTTAGTCTTTCCTGTGTACACCCTGTACTGACAAGGTTGAGTGCACTTTGCATACTTTCTGAGAGATCGTATCATGCTTATCTCATATCATTAAACTAGGTCATCTATTTAACCTTGGACTTCAAAGCCTGCTTCAGTTCGTGTTACCAGTAGATCGTTAACAACCAGAGACCAAAGCATGGGCGATAGGACGCCTCCTTGGTGGCATCCCTTTATTACTTTGACTGTTAGGATTGTTTCTCCAATGGTCGCGGTGTCTTTACGGCTGGTCAGCATGGATTTTACCCATTGTGTATTGGTTATTTCCACTCCTCTGCGGGTTGTGGCACGCTGAATGAATTCATATGAGGTGTTATCAAATGCACTACCCTTTATGTCTAGAAATGCACACAGCGCCACTTCTTTTTCAGCCAGTGCCTTCCCTACATCTCAGACGAGATTTTGAAGAGCATAGGTGGTAGATTTCGATTGTTGGTATTCGACTTGTTTTGTATGCAGTGAAGCATTAGAAAGGAATTTGCTTCTGACGTGCCTATTGATAATCTTTTCCATCGCTTTAAGAAGGAAGGAGGTTAAGCTAATGGAGCGGTAAGACTTTGGCTCTTCTTGTGATCGTTGCCCTGTCTTTGGTATGAACGCTACCTTAGCTCTCCTCCAGATTTTGGGAATGTAGTTCAGTGCAAAGTTGGCTGTATAGGTGTTCTATACCTTGTTGTAAAAAGGCTCAAAATATTCCATCTATTCTCGGGGATTTATAAGGTTTAAAGCTATGTATCGCCCATCTGATGATGTATTTTTTGTAAATATTTTGTTCACTAGACCTTTTACACTTTTCGTAGGTAGCTGAGCGGTTTCAATGGGCTCGTCTTCTTTTCCAGCTCCTCTTTAGCCATCATGTTTGACCCGAGAAAGTATGTTTCTTGAAGAATCCTTAGACTTTCTTCAAGTATCTCAGCATAGGTGTCATGGGTTTTACTCTTTGTAGGCCGATTTCATTTGAGTGCTTCTTGGATATCAGTTTCTGTAGAGGAATGAACGGTGTTAAAACCTTAAGACCTGTATTTTTTCTACTAAATTTTCATAATTTTGCTCACCTGCCTCATCTCGTATTTTTTGCAATTTTGTACACATTTTTCTATTATATTCATTGACTCTTGTAGACTTGTACACTATTCTTCTGGTTGCAAAATACTGTCTCCTAGAAATACATAGTTGCACTACTTGCAATACTTGCAAATACTGTTGTTCCACTCAAACATTTTGAAATATTTCTCTACACTTTTGGATGCATTGTAAATCATTAAAAATTTGTGAAAAGAGGTCTCTCATTTTTTGAAAATTACCTGCATAAAATTTGCTATTAGCTCATTGACAAACGGGAAGGAATCTAATAATCCGTGAACTAGGCAAGTTACATTAATTAAATTTTCTTGCCGTTACCAGAGTACAAATAATATCGAGTAGATTCACTCAGCCAAAATCGTTTCATGTTTTTGGATCAAACGCAAAAGCCGCAGCACGGTAAAAAATTAGTTTTTACTCTACCTGCAGCAGCGAGCAGTTTGTGAGGGGAGATTCAAAAAGTATTAGCTGATGCAAAATTATTTTCTCGGTTATTATTTGATACACGATATTTCAAAGGGCAATTAAGGTAATTTTAATACGTGATTCAAATGAATAAAACTATGTAATAAAGTTATACAAAATAGTAACGTATACTAAATTCTTAAAACATTATAAATAAAGGTAATACCTATTAAAATAATTTATTTGACAGTTTGTAACTTGATTCATCTATTAAAACATGTATAAAGCAGAAGGTTCAAAGTACCTGACAAATATTGTAGGAATTTAAATATAAAAAGGACATATTAAGCTAGTAAAGTAAATTTATAGCCTCTTAAAGGTCTTAACACTTCATTACTCGCGCTACCAGTATTTCTCTCACATTTTCGGCGAAATCGTCAGTTTTCGGAGATGGCTTTGCGAACGGAGCTGTCCTCCACTACTCTAGCTGACTTATTTGGCGTCCTCTTTAACATGGCCAATAAACCGGGTGCATTTCTCAAGTGATTGGCTGCATTTGTGAGAATTTCTCTCATTGCGCGACGTCTGCTGTAGTACTTTTAACATTGAAAATGTTTCTGTTTTGCTGTTATGGGGCATCAAATTGCGAAAAAGTGCATGCCACATTTGCCACACATGATGTCATATGCGTGATGAACTACTAACCCAAACTAACCAAAAGTAATCAGAAGCACTAAAAAGAACTAAATGTATCGGAATAGATTAAAAAAATAAAAGTAACACTAACTCAAATTATCCGAACTTTTGCAGCTAACTAAAACTAACCAAATACATTAAAATTGGTTATAACGTCTCGAATCCGGGTCAAATTACTAAAATAAATTGGAACTAACCGAAACTAACCGGAAGTTGATTGAACAACGAACCAAAAGCACCAAAAAGGGCTAAACCGTATCGGGCAAATTAAAAATATTAAAGGAATTAACTTAAATTAACCGAATTTTGGCGACTAACCAAAACTAACCGAAAACATTAAATTTGATTGTAACGTATCGGAGTCGGTTCAAGTGACTAAAATGAATTAAAACTAACTGAAATTAAAGAAATGCCTTTTTAACATTATAATATTTTTTAACATAATTATAAAAAAATAAAAAAAGGTGCGGATATGAAGACCTAAAAAATTACCCTCCACTTGTAGATAGGAAAATCTATTAATATATAACTAGCCATGACGTTGCGGTAGATAATAATTCTAACCTGTTCCGAATTGTTTTAGCCCGTTCTTTCGCTTTTGCTTACTTTTAGTTAGTTTTGTTTAGCCGTTTAATTAACTTTCGGTTAGTCTCAGTTAGATCCTATTTACTTTAGTCATTTGAACCGACTCCGATACATTATAATCAAATTTAGTGTTTTTCGTTACTGTTGGTTAGTCGCCAAAGTTCTGCTCGTTTTGGTTAGTTTTAACTTACTTTAATTTTTGTAACCTATTCCGATACGTGATAGTGCTTTTGGATACTCTTGATTAGTTTTGGTTTGTCATTCAATCAGATTTCTGTTAGTTTTAGTTGGTTTTTATATATTTTAGAATTTGAACCGGTTCCAATACGTTACGAGTATAATTAATTTTAATGTTTTTGGTTAATTTTAGTTAGTCGCCGAAATTCAGCCAATTTAAGTGAGTTTCAACTTACTTTAATATTTTTAATCTATTTTGATTTATGTTTTCGCTTTTTTGGTTACTTTTGGTTAGCTTTGTTGTTCAATCAACTTTCGGGTAATTTTAGTTAGTTTAAATTTATTATAGTTATTTGAACCGGTTCCAATACGTTATTACGTATTACTGTTTTTGGTCAGTTAAGGTTAGTCGACAAATTTCGGTTAATTTGGGTTAATTTTATCTTACTCCAATATTTTTAATCTATTACGATACGTTTTAGCAGGTTTCGGTGTTTTTAATTTCGTTCGGCTAGTCATTCAATCAGCTTTCGGTTACTTTCAGTTAGCTCCAATTTATTTTACTCATTTGAAGTGGTTCCGTTACATTATAACCAAATTAAATGTTTTTGGTAAAATTATGTCAGTCGCCAAAATTAGGTTAATTTGGGTTAGTTTCAACTAACTTTAATATTTTTAATCTGTTCCGATAGGTTTTAGCCCTTTTTGATGCTTTTAGTTACTTTTGGTTAGTTTTTCAATCAACTTTCGATACTTTCGGTTAGTTCCAATTTATTTTAGTCATTTGACTCGGTTCCGAAACGTTATAACCAAATTTAATGTTTTTGGTTAGTTTTGGTTAGTCGTTAAAATTCCGTTCGTTTTGATTAGTTTTAACTTAATTTAATTTTCGTAACCTGTACCGGTACGTTTAAGCCTGTATTGGTTACTTTTGGCGAGTTTTGGTTAGTCATTCAATCAACTTTTGGGTGAGTTTCAGTTAGTTCCAATTTATTTTAGTCATTTTAATTGATTCCGATACCTTATAAATCAAATTTAAGTTTAAGTAAATAAACTAACACGCGCGTATGATGTCATGTGTCAAATGTAGCATGCGCTTTTTCACGATTTGAGGCCCTATACCTACTAGGATAATAGAAACATTTTCAATGTTAAAATTAAAATATAAGAGTTGCTTTAAAAACACAACAGGTCATGTGAAAAATTCGCAATTATTAAAACATAAACGGATTTTTGCTCACGCTAGTGGTGACGGGCATTTTATTTTTGCCGTATTTGTTTTCTGTTCTCACTATTATCTTTATCCATATTTAGGTAAATAACAAAATTTTAATAAAGACATATTTGTTAAACCGATTATACGTGTAATTGAAAAACTGCATATTATTAAAAAATTATTATAAATCTTAACTGATAGGGTCTTTGGGGCATCTAAAACATGAAAATCCGTCACCCACTTTTGTAATACAAAAATTATCCGCACAACAATATCTCGCCATAGTAGCGATCTTAATAATTATTTAATTCAACGCGACCCAACAGTACAGAGTACCAAGGCGTTTGCACGCTGACCGTAAATTCTCCCTCGTAGTGTAGCCACAACTGGCCTCGAACGAGATTGATCCGGATTCGCTTCGGATGTAAGGTAGTTTATTTTTTGCCAGTTCATTTACAAATATGAGGTAAGGTTTTCCAGGTTCTTCTTTGGTGAGTTTCCCAATCATTTAATTAACTATGTAACCACCACACGAATTAACAGTTTCGTCAACTAGCGTATCCAGTAAAATAAAATCATAAAGTGGAAAGTTTGAACTTAACCATGAATCTCAATTACAAATTGTTATTAGCAAAAGTATAAACCATTATGATTAACCTTGTTGAAAATTCAAAACCATAATCGAATTAGGGCTCAAAGTTTGGCATACTCCAGTGCGAATTACCGAAAGGAAAAAGCCCCCCTGGTAGACCAAAACTTTCACCTTAGAAAGGACCTGTCAGTGCGAATTACCGAAAGAGAAAAGCCCCTCTGATAGGCAGCTACTCGCTTAAAAAGTGAACGTCTTAAAATGAATAACGCTATAAGGCGAAGTGCCGATTAAAGTAATTACATATTCAAAGTAAATTACGTTGATAAGTAATTATTCAGAGTGATTAGTCTATGGCGCCCTTCTGGTCAACTTCCTCTGCTGTTCGCTGTCTCAGTATTTTGAAGAATGACCCCTGGAACTTACGAAATACACATTCCTAGATATTCTATACTTACCACCTTATACTCAACCTGAAGCCAATAGATGACAATCTTGTTTTTATCGAGTGTTTCTATCCATCTCCCTCAATTACCTATCTGAGCTACGCAACCTGAAAGATCACAGGGTTACTGCAACAACCAGTCCCGTTGTGACATGTGGTGGAGGTTGCCGTTTCAATCCCCGTACACATAATAAGTATATCTTTAATTGCGACACGTGATGGAAGCTGACGTTATTATCCCCGTACATAGGACATGGGACCATTCACTCATCACAAAGATAAGCTTTTCTAGATAGACCCCTGATTCAGCTAAAAATAATATTTTTCATAACAATTTGAGCCGTCAGAGGAGCGAGCTTACCCTACTTTTCAGGAGCACAACCATCTTCGCAGCACCAAAGAAAGGAGAAAATATACAAAGGCACCAAGAAGACCAAGCATCACACAGCCACACAGAGTCTAGGGAAGAAAATAACATCAGTGAGGAAGAAAGAGAACAAGAAGCAGTCCAAGAAATCCAACTAACACTACATGACATGGCAAATATAACCATCACGGATGTTCTGGCTAATGCAAAAAGCAGCAATACCACAATTTATTAGACCCATCCACATTCCATCCTTGCAGATGCAAAGCCAACGATTTTATAAAATCGCACAAGCAATTGCAAATGGATGGGATGGTACACTAAAGATTGGATATTTTGAGACATTTTTAGACGGGGCAGCAAACTTATGGTTCGAAGAGTATAAGGCAACAAATCAAAATAACGGGTGGGTTAAATTGCAAACGGACTTCATCAGTGAGTTTGAGGACACGAAATATCAGGCAGCACGTAAAAAGGTAGGGGAAGAAAGAAAGCAAGCACGAAACGAAACTGTGATAAGTTACATATATAAATACAGGGTACTTTATCACCACTATAAAACAAACATGGACCTAGAAGAATTCTTAAGAATATTCACGGAGGAGAATTACTAACAGCCAACCCCGGGACTTGGAAGCACTGAAGGCGCTGGCGGCCACAAGAAATACGGCACTAAAATGGGGAGAAAACAGAAGTCCACAAGGTAATTACCAATCATACAATTTTCAACCTCAACTATCGTCCTCCAATTAATCAGAACAACTACCGCGCAAATAATTATAACCACCAATTCCAGACTAAACAAAATAACCTCAGAAGGCAAGAAAGAAGTCCCACAAAATAATTCACAAAGACTCCCAAGATATGCAAATGATGTTTATCAAAATCATTATAGGGCCTATTATAGGAATACCTCTAATAATCAAACATGCAGCAACTGCGAAAATGGGACACTTCGCAGCGTCTTGCCGAAGGAATTACCCAAACGGTAGAGGTTGTCGAAATTGAGCACCGCAGTAATTTTTGCAGAAGGGGACAAGGAGAAAAAAGGAATATCTGCATCACAGCAAAACTAAACAACAAAACTATTACGGCAGTAATAGATACAGGAGCATATAATAACGTTATCCAAAAAGACTGGACAATAGGACTAACACATAAAAATAGTAAAACAGTCCTTATAGAAGTCCCGACCAAAGAAAGAACGCCATCATACATTTCATGGATTATGAAAAGGCTTTCGATAATGTAAGACATGAACTCCTGATAACATATCTTAGATACCTAGGATTCGACGACAAAGATGTAACACCCATTGCTACTATATACTGGCATCAGACAGCTGAAATTCGACTACAAAACTCAGCTACAACAGAGGAATTTGAAATAAGGAAGGGAGTCATACAGGGATGCATCCTATCCCCAATGCTGTTTAATCTCTACGTGAAGAGAGCTTTCACTGAGGCAGTCTCGGGGAAATCTATGGGTATTAAAGTTAATGGTATTTCGATAAATAACATACGCTATGCTGATGACACCGCAATAATAGCCGATAATGCCAGTGATATGCAAACCCTACTAAGCGCGGTCAACGAGGCGAGAAAACAGATAGGCCTAGAGATTAACATCAATAAAACTAAATTTATGGTTACTTCAAGAGAAGCCTTGCCAAATGTATATCTTGAACACAATGGAGAGCAAATACAACGAGTTAATACGTTTAAGTATTTGGGATCTATTTTAAACGACCAATGGGACCCAGAACTTGAAATCAGATGTAGGATAGAACAGGCGAGAGCAGCTTTTATAAAGCTGAGAAGGTTCCTCACTGACCAGAATCTAAACGTCGAACTGAGATACAGGATGATTAAATGTTATGTCTGGTCGATTCTTCTGTAGGGAGAGGAAGCGTGGGGGCTTAAGGATGGAATGGATGCATTCGAGATGTGGACACTGAGACGGATGCAAAAAATACCGCTGGACTGGATGCTAAAAATATTGCTGAACTGGAAGACCGAGAACACTTCGTGCATATAAAGAAACGAAATATCTCCTATCTAGGACACATTGTACGTGCAGCGCGATATGACTTCCACTGCCTGGTATTGCAGGAAAAGATTAAGGGTGGAAGGCGAGGCATTGGCATGAAGAGACTGTCTTGACTTAGGAACATCCGCCAGTGGACAGGAATAAAATATTTAAATCGCTTCAGGAAGCAGCAATGAATAGAATTATGAATAGAACACGAACGGAAAACGGAAGACGCCTACGCAGGAATCTGCATGGCACTTTAAGAAGAAGAAGATGGGAGCCCAGGGGACACCGTATACAAGTAATGAGTGAAGTTACCACACCATTACAAATAAGAAAGAAACTAACGCTCCAGATAAAAGCAAAAGTCATCAATATTGCTCGCTACCCCGATAATATTAGGCAGAAAAAAAAACAGGGCAGTAATAAACATTCCAAACAAGGAATTAATAATGCATGTAGTAATATAGAATTCCATTAAGATATGAATCAATGGATGAAGCAGCGTCGGACCTAACAACAACGGTCCACAAACATAGCAAGATCTGCATTGACAAAAAGCAGAAAAACAACAAATTTTAACTATTCTTTCGGAAAGAAAACAACATACAACTAGATGGAACAGAAAATTTCATACAAGAGGAACATCAAGTTGCACAGAGTCTTAGCAAAGATATCTCAACAATATGGGGGTAACAGAAATGCATAGGCCAAAAAAGTATATAGATAAAATACTTTAAAAAGAATTCCCAAAAACACATTAGAATAAAAACAATAAAGTAGGAACGATTTCAATGACCAAAAATATAAAAGGCAAAACTGGTTTCTACCTCCACACTAGAAACAATCTAAAAATTAGACCAACACTTGAAACAATATTTGAATGCCTTGTTAAATTATGAGAATTTATAAAACAAAAAGGAATTAAATACCGAGAAAAAGGATGTAGCTTGGAACTAACAGAATGGAATTCATGTAAAAGAAATGCTATACTACATATTCAACACAGATAATATAAATATATTAATAAGTAGGGATAAAAGGCCAAGAATATCAAACATCGTAACAGGGCCATTTACAAACATTATGATAAAGAAACACCCAGCATTTTTAAAATTAGAACTAGCCAGGATTATGTTATCAAAAAAGGGGAACCAAAAACATTGGAATTAGAAATCCCAGAACACCAAGAAAGAGAAGGCCATTCAGATAATTTTAATTGTAAATACAATATTGACTGGTTATTCACAAAGCGATTGTCAATTGAATCAAACATATGCACAAATACAGTTACTTCCAATTTAGCTCTTTATTTTCTCTCAGCAATGATTCATCTGGCTGGAGCATTAAATTTTGAATATTTTTGCAGAAAAGTTTTTACATGCCGGTTGGTCAGCTTGTTTAAAGGAATATTACCATCCAAAACATACATACATACATAGATATTCGTTAAATTCTGACTGGCCATGGGTTCCGTTTTTAAAAGCCTCAAAAACGGCGGCTTAATGTGTTGGTCTATTTGGAATTTCTTCGAGCAGGAAACAACTTTTGAATATGGTTTGTGAAAAACATAATGGTCTTCCGAAACAAGTTCTGGATAAGGCTTAATTCACGAAGTATATCGTATTTTGTCACAATCATCACTTTCGTTTTTACTTTCACTTGGTTTGGGCGTCCAATAATATCTGCGGCAACGACAAACGGCATCTTCAATAATACTGGTAAACTGTAACAAATGTGAACAAATAAATAATTTATAGAAGTTATAAAGTGTAGATAAAGAAATTCTGTTTAAAACAGCTGGCCAACAAAACGCACATACTAATGCAATTTCTCAATAGAAGAATAGTTTAATTCTATATGTGCTTTATTAGTTTATTAGCCTATTTATTGCCCTCTTAAGAAAATCCCATTCTAAATTAAGTTCAGTTGTTCAGGCGGCGCCATAAAACGTAAGGAATAAATACAAAAATCCCAAATCATGCTTGTATATGCAATAGTTCTTAAAATATGCATTTCTCTTTTGAAAACACAAAAATTGCTAAACATTAATATACCTATATGCAAAATGCATAAAATCCGGTAATTATTGGTGAGCAATCGCTTCGATGATATGCAGTTATAATACAAAAATTGCAAATCACATAATTGTTTTGTAATAATTCGACAATTGTTTTATATTTAGGAGGTCATAAGAAGCATCACAGAATTGGCAATAATTACTTTCTATTGCTTGGCAATAGTTATAATCGTTCTAGTTGCTTCAAAAATCTGGTGTGCATTTTAACAATGCGCATATCTCTGTAGTGTTCGCATATTTACAATTTTAATTCTTTCTTGTCATTATGGACTAGTGTCCAAACATATGTCTTTCAACGCTGATGAACAAAACCCAAAATGAGAATGCATATATTCCCCAAACAATTTACTTTAACTTTTAAATTAGGAGGACGAAAATCAATCATTCTTGTTAATTGGAGCAAGTGTGTTATGCAATAATTCAGAATTATTTCATACCTGAAATAAAGCAAAAAAAACCAAATACGATTATATTTTCTGTTTGATTAGTAATCTCGCCAATTATACAAGGTTTAACCTATAAAAAAACTCGAGCTATTTCTTTCAAGCTTCGGAAAGTTATTCATTCATTTATTATATACCGTTTTCAGATGGTTATTTATTATTCCGCTATTGCTTTTATTCAGTATTTACAGCTATATTAATATTTGATTTCCCGTCAATCAACTAGTTAATTTAGTTGATACATATTTTTAAATTTGTGTTTCCTAATTCCTACTTCGGCTGGTATTGCATGTCAAAATAGAAACAAACGTGTTGAGGAAATTTTTAAGAACAACGCATTATAAGTTGATCATCATTGTTCATACACACATGTGTACTTTTTGTAAAATATATCTATGAGATTGTCATTAAAGGTTCCAAACAACACAAACACTAGGGATAGAAATAACCAAGGTTTGCCGAACATTCCCTTTTCATTAAACTTCTTTAACTGGCTCCATTTCTGCCTAATATTATAAAGTATATTCAGAACACGACTCGATTTAAAAACAAACTAAAACAACATTTAAATGCCAATGATACAATGTAAATGAATATTTTAATGATAAATGTATGTTAATTAGAACCACTGCATTGAAGATAATATTTATATTCTTAGTGAGAAGCTAAATTTAACGTAGCCTAGGATTATATATATTCTCCTATGCTATTGATTTATGTGTATCATTTTTAGTATATATGTTTTTTGATTATTGGGTGTCTCTTAGGTAGAAGTTTCCTATTTATTATACGATGATGTGAATATTCTTTTAAGAATAATAGTAATATCATTGTTATTATATTTGAGGCGTTAAGAATTACAGTGGCCTAACCCCAAATTGAACCAAATGAGAAAATTGAACTGGAAATTTTACCTTTTTATGGCAGTGGCACAGGCACCAAAAGAAGATCCTACGGCACTCGACGAGCGGTGCGTGCACGAAAATGTTGATTGACACGGTTCTTGAATAGTTGTAGGTTGTAATTAGGGAGAAACAGATGTCCTGGGAGTGAGTTTCACAGTGATGCAGTACGCCAGACAAAGGAGTCCTTGTAATGCGACGTTCTGGGTGTTTCCAGTTGTACGACGAACGGGTGCGTTCTTGCCGTCTGTCGTGACTGTCTGAGAGGCATTGCTGGGAGCGGAATCATGCGGGCCAAATCCTGAGAATATCTGCCGTGAAAATATCTGTAAAACAGGGAAATCTGGACCACATGTCTGCCATTCTCCAGACTATCCAGATCCAGGATTAACTCCGGGTCGCCGACGAGACGCACAGCTCTCTGCTCGAGGGAATCCAGCAGCTTTAGATTGTACTTAGGTGCGGCATCCCAGATGTGTGAGCAATATTTTAAGCACGGTGTTATTTGCGCTTTATAAGCGAAAGTAGCTGTGTACGTAGTTTTTTGTTTGCTACATAGCGCACCAAGCTTCTGCGAGGCTGATTTTGCGATGTTAGCAACGTGGTCATGCCAGGACATATTGCTGTGGTCCGAGTTACCAGTAGTACAATTGACGAGGATGAAGGAATGCTCGAGTCTGCCATAATGATGTCAGGGCACGTCGTATTGGCTTTCTTGGTAAACGTGGCTGCTTGCGTTTTTGCAGCGTTAAATTGGACCAAATTCCCGTTGCCCCAGACGTTCATTAATTGTTGTAATTTGCTCGTGTCTGCAGTGATAAGTTCGCTGGTAGAGGATTTTCTGATCTAAATTAGGAGACAAGGGTACTGTCATCTGCAAAAATGTAAACATGATCATTGGTTTCAGTTAGCAGGTCGTTAATATAGGTGCGGAACGAAGTTGGTGAAAGTATTGCGCCCTGAGGCAATCCCGCATTTTTGGTGAATGTGTCTGAGAGGTGTCCATCAATTGCAACGTGCAGAGATCGGTTCTTAAAAAAAACTGGCATGCCAGCTTCAGAGAAACGCTGGCAGTCCGAAGGACGGTCGGCACGTTATTGAGCAATCCGTCATTCCATACTTTGTCGAGTGTTTTGGAAATATCTTAAGAAATCGCTCGAGATTCCGTAGGTCTGAACTGTCCTACTCCATATATGAGTATCAGTAACCTAGGCCAATTTATCTCCCGTTAACCTCCCTTTGCGGAAGCCGTATTCATTATCGCTAATTAATCTGTTAGTCTCGAGGTACTTGAGTAGTTGCTGATTCGAATCAAAATCAAATCAAATCAAAATATGCTTTATTGTTATTAACAGCATGTGTTACAAACAAAGCAAATGAACAAAGATCATACAAAATAGTAAGCGTAATAATAATTAAATTTCGAATAAAACACTTAAGTAGTAATAAAATCAAGTAGTAAAAATACAATTACACAAAATAAAGTAAAATAACAAAAACAAGTGAATAAATAAAAAACATAGAGATTAAAAAAGGAAGGAAAAAAAGATACATCTAGCCATAAAAGTAATACATCCTATAGTCAAATATTAAAACTTAAAGAACAAACATCATTTAAAGACTAACAGCTGACGTCCATTAAAAATAATGGAGTCATGTACCTGGGTGGTTCTGGGAAGAGGCAGTAACATCTTATATGTTTGTCGTGTCGGATAGATGGAAGTGTTCACATTTAATGTGGCCCTATACTTTTTATGTATTAGGGACACTGTTTCCAATATAAACAAATATGGGAGTGTTAAGATCTTGTTTGCAATAAAAAGTGGTCTACATGTATCACTTGTCTTGGCTTTGTTGATGTATCTAATTGGTCTTTTTTGCAAGATAAATAGTGTATGCATCAGCTGTTTATCACGAGAACCCCAAAAACATATTCCATACCGTAAATGGGATTCTATTAATGCAAAATATGCCTGTCTTGATATATTTTCATTAAGATCATTGGAAATTATCTTTAATGCAAAACAATTTGATTCTTATTTAGAATTTCAAATGATACTCAAGTTTTAGTTTGTTGTCTATCAGTAAACCTCTTATTTTGAGGTGTGTCAGTTAATAACTGACTTTTTAAAAAAAAATTACTCCAAGCTGAAGAAATATTTAAACATAGACTACAGTCATGACTGATGATTTCAGCCAAATTTTTATTTTGGGTGCCGCTCCATAAAATTGTAGCATCATCCGCAAATAATGCAAACCTTCCATCTATATCAATGCTTGCAATATCGTTAACATAAGGCAAAAAGAGAATGGGTCCCAGAACCGAACCCTGAGGTACCCCGCTGTTTAAAACTTGCTGTTCTGATACAACCCCATTGTAAAATACAGACTGGATCCTATTGCTTAAATAAGACTCAATCCAGCCTAGACCTCTACCCCTGAACCCATAGGTTTCCAGCTTGCACAGCATTATCCCGTGGTTGACACAGTCAAAGGCTTTTGTCGAATCACAGAACATTGCCGCGGCAACATGTCGATCATTTACGCTCAGATAAAGGTTTTGACTAGACGTTCCATAACTTTGGAGATTATTGGAAGCAAGGCAAATGGACGATAGTTTGATGGCGTTCCAAGAAGATGGGTAAATCTCTTTGCGGTAAGAAAGAGAAAACAGTCTAGAAAAATGAATGCTAGTTCATTGGCGCAGTTCTTTAGCATGATGACAAGTATTCCATCTGGTCCTGATGCTTGTGTATCCAGTTCATTGATGATTTTTCGAATGTCGGTGGTGAAACTTAACTTCTGCCATGGTAGTGTTGATGTTGGATATGGTGGGGAGAGCCTTGCCTTTCGGGGACGTTTAAGGTAGAGTGCGATGAAAATATTTCGGCAAGCATGTTTTCTTTTTCCTTAGCTGTAGTCGCCATGATGCTGCGTTCGTATGTCAAGGGTGGAAGAGACGTTATTACTTACTGCCTTTGCTACCGATCAGAAATTCTTGGAGCCACTGGGAGATTGAAAACGTTTATTTCTTGTGTTTGTCCTTAGTTTCATCAATCACACGTTTGCATTCGTTCCTTGCTTCGGCAAAATAATTGCAACTTTCAGCGGTCTGATTTTGCTGTCAGTACTTATGGTCTTGCTGTTTTCTACCTACGGCTCTTTTGCATCTTCCGTCGAACCAGGGCTTTCCTTTTGACGGTAACTTGATAGAATTTGTGTACTCATCACGATTTGTGGTCAGAAAAAGATCCAATTCTGAGTTGGTTGGTCTACAAGTTGAGTAAGTCCGCAGCTGATGGCAAATACTTCAGCTTCTCTACCTTCGTTGTCGGTCTTGTTGTAATGCTTGAGAAAGTTGGAGGTATGGACATTGAAATCTCCCAGCACTATTATTTGTGAATTGGGGTGGTCGACCTGTATTGAATCAAAAGTGGTAACTAGTGTTGTAGTTGTTGTAGTTCATAAAGCTTTGGTAGGCTTTATGAACTTGGTTAATTCCATGGCAGAGAACTTGAGCCACATGACGTCTAGGTTGTTCCGTTCGAGTGTTTCCTCGCGATGACACGAGGGGTCGCTTCGGACAAAAATGCATATTCCGAACTTCTGTATAAATCAAGAGTGTAGGTCGTAACTAGGGTAGAGGTAGTTTACTGTTGTTGTTGTAGAACATACTTGTGGTTCTGTAAGGGGTAGTATGTGTGGTCTATTTTTTAAAGATTTATTTTGTGAAGAAACTTACTTTACCGCTAAACTATTTTGTTTAAAATGTTTTATTTTTAGTTATTTGTCAGGAATGTACAGGTCATTTATCTGCCACAACCTTGTTTGGTAGTAAGGCTCATGAAAAATTTCAATGAAAGCAATTATATTCGTTAATTTACAATACTTTTGCATAAAAAGTTTACTAAAGAGCAATATTTGCAGTCAGTAATAAGACTAAGGGTTAAACAACACTCTTTTCCATATAGATTTTTAATAGTGTGGGCTGTAAACGTTATCACAGTAGGTATAATGTGATAGTACAAGAGCATCGTATAATACATTTTTGGTTGTTTCGTTTAAATAATGCCTATGCGGATATAGGGTAAAGGCTGGAGATATGGTTCACCTTTAATTTTTTTAAATCATAAAACCCAAATCAATAGACACATTAAAGCTTTGTACTTGCCGGTAGGGTAACACATAAATAAAAGTCACAACGCACATTGGCACAAAAAATGTTTATTAAAATAAAGGAAAAATGCATCTCACCTGGCCAGTTTGGGTGAGATAGCGCACATCTTAAAATAACGTTGGGTGACAGGGCTCTCATATAAAACTTAAACAAAATGCAAGAAAAACGATAAAAAAATACCAAAACGCTTAAGTTCTAAAGGTAACTGCAGATCCTTTTTCTTTCCGCAACGAAAGCACATGTTCATGTAGTGCATATTTCATGTGGCCACCTAGAACATTCGGTTCTTCACTTTTTGTTGTTTGGTAATTATCTATTCATTTTCCTATTTGTCATCACTATCACCTTCGCTTTCAGATTCCAGCAAAACTTCTGTTCCACTTTCGGATATATCGCCTGTTGGCTTCTACTTATCACATGGCCTTTGGTTTCTTGCATATGTCTGCCTTGTTCTCCACCTTACTACGTTATTTTTCTGGCTTTCCTTCGGTTAATTCTTTTTTTCTTTTATCTGACAAATTGTTGTCTTTTTCTCCACATCATTTATACGCTTTTTGAAGAATGAGGCCGCTTCAGCTCTGGCCCCACGGCATAAACAGCACAAGTGCTAGTTTAGGGATCCCAGCGAAACTGAAAGACCTAGAAAAACTGGAAAACGGTCGACATTTCGAAGAACAAATCTGCCCCTGTTGTCAAGAACCCAAAAAACCCAAAATGAAAATGGTTCTTAACATGTTGTATGGACTCCGTTGTTTTGCATCCATATCTGCACGTATCGCTCTTTATTTTGGGGTTCTTTGACGATATATTATAGCATTGTAAATGCTACAAAATCCAGTAGTGCGATTTCTTCCCTTTTACTGGTCGATTTGTTTTTGGTCGATACTCTCGTTACCTTACTACTGAGTGCTACCAACCCCTATCGATGAATGTAGTTCCGAGGTGCTCGAACCGATTACTCTTTTTGGAGCGCCTTCTTGTCGGAGGTTGTAGATATTCTTGTCTGGAAAGAGCGGATTTCTTGGCCTTCTCGTCTGGAAGCTCGAAGCGTTCAGACAGGATAGAATGAGCAGTTTTGAAATCTGAAATTATCGTTGATATTGTCGGCCATCAGGTTTAATTACCTACCGCCTGATGGCCGCCAGATTTTGTCGCGAGATAAATTGGCAAATGTGCTGCCCTGTGTATTTTATCGAAATATCGGGCATATTGTCTAATAGCTGTATTATATTTTCCGAGGAACAGAATATCTTCCGTGGGACAGAATACCTACCGTGGGACAGAATTTCCTCCACTGAGGCTGAACGTGTCTTTCACCAGGCTGTTCTATGCTGACCTAGAGAGTTCTTTTGTCGAGGTATTACGACCACATGGTGGAAACGTATCTTCGCAGGAAACGCCGCTGAATTCCAAGTCTGCAAAAATCTACCAGATACAAATAGGTCATACCCTTTTTAAATTTTATTTCAAATTCACCGTCTAGGACTGTAGGCAGATGATGATCTTCTATTGTATCAATTACCAATCATTACCGTTTAATTAATTAATACTTATTATCTTCCTTATCGTGTCTGATATTGTCTTGAATATTGTACTGCATACATTTACCTTAATGCGATGCTCTTACTATAAGCCACATAATTGCATACCGTATGTGTTTTATTAACATACAATTAAACGACTGTAGGTTCTCTGCTTTCTTATAACGCAATTACCGTTACTTATCGGTTTGTATTATTCATCTGCTATCTTATATTGTACATATTACTGTTACTTACCGTTTTTGCTTATTATATATGTCATATCCGTTATTATTTCGAGTAGAGAATTTATTTTGCTGATGCTATGAGAATTATTTGACTTGTTCTTGTATAGCGTCTATCTACTTGAACGATACGCTTTTACCGTAATTGGCTGTAAGCCTCCTGGCAGTAGCCTCTATAACTTAATCGCAATTTGCAAATTTATCTAGTCACCTTAATAATTGTCCCGAAATGAGCTGACTTCGTGTGTACCTGTAGATGCTTACCGGCTATATATAAATAAATTTATGTCGTAAGTTAATTCATTGACTTAGTATATCTTTACTAACTATTTATGGGTATAATGGTTTAACCGCTGCCATGGGATTAATTTAGATTTGCTTTTGTTTAGTAATAATGCATATTTTTAGTACTTTGTGACTAACTGCTATTAGTCAGAACTTCAAGAATTCAAGGTTTAATGTAAACTATTTCCAAACAGGAATTAGGCAATCTAGGCATAGATTAAAACTTAGAATCATAGTTTAAATTGATTTAATAGTCTGATAAGCTAGACGATATACAAATCTTCTCATTTAAACTAATGGGCGACTCCATAAACTCAACGTAATTAATTGTCTTTAGAGTGTTTATGACATTTAAGATTTAATAAATAGTTTAATTGGAATCCTGATATTTATGTTGGTAAGTTTAGTGTCAAAAGTGCCTTTCATTAATGCCTTTCATTTCTAAATTTCACGATATGCTTATCTAGGTTTTGTTTCTAAATTTTACTGCCTTGATTTCAATGTGCAAAATTTATTGATATGTTCCTAGTTGAAAATTTAGTGGCGCCTTCATCTAACTGCCAACTCTTCGACCCACGCATTTAAATAAAATTAAAACCGCTGAGCGAACCTGGCCTATGGATCGTTTGTTAAGAAATTAACAAATCGTGTTACAGTATTTCGAGTAGTTTTTTGTTGGAACCACCTGATCTTGATTTAGTAATAAAAAGCCTTCTTTTTATGGCAGCAATCTTCCAGAGACAAGCCAATAGTTCGACGCACATCCGTCGATAAGTTTCTGCGTAACTTCTTTCGGCTGCCTCCCATGATGAAGTACGGAGGCTCGTGACATTAATACTGGTACAGAAGCAGGGGGAAACCACTTCTCAGCGGCATATACAATTCTATAGAATGTCGTATATATCATTCTATATATTATTATCATTATTATTATTGTTATTTTTATTTTCATTTTGAACTCGATTTCGCCTGACTTATCTGGTCTACTAAGAGTTATTATTATTATTATTATTATTATTATTATTATTATTATTATTATTATTATTATTGTTATTATTATTATTATCAATATCATTATTATTATTATCATTATTATTATTATTACTAATTATTATTATTATTATTATTATTATTATTATTATTATTATTATTTTTATTTTTATTATTAATATAGAAAGTAACGAAATTATAAGATTCCATTTTTCTAGTCCTGCAATCAATACAGTCCAAACATTTTGGCTAGTACAATATTAATTAATTAAAACATGCAAAAAGGCAAAATATTTACTATCTTTGAACCAGAATCAATCAAATTCTATAATAGAAGAGTTGGAACTATTAAATGGTTAAGTGGCGTGATAATACACCTACCAAGTCATGAAATAACTTATGCTTCCTAGGCTAGATGCGATTTATAAATTGCCATCAAATATTGCATCTCTCCTCACTATTTGCAGGATTATAGGCTGTCAGTAGTTGTTCACATCTGCTTGCGGCATGCCCTTGATCACTTCATGAAACGCTATTTTACGAGACACGTTGAGTAGAAATGGTCTTGTGCTGATGTTTAGATCAAACATTAATCGAGTTCAGCATTTGATGCATGAATTAGACGATCATCACAATTTCTGTATCTGTACGCAGCTCAGCAACTAAATTATAAGACTGAGAATATATAAGGAATATCAGAACTCCAAGCTCAAACGATTGTGGTTGGGGCCAGATTGTGTATGTCGCTGCGAACAGTATCTACGAAATGTATTACAATATCAAAATGCTCTATACTGTACAATAAATTAATCAAAAGAAGTGGATGGGCTTGATTATTAACAACAATCTGAGTAATTAATTATTATGAACAGCTTTATTACCTTACACCATGATTTTTATGCGAGGCATACTTTTATTTAGAACTGAAATGTAATAGGGTAAATTGTAAGGCTAAGTGGCTAATAATTTATACAGAAATACCTGAAACCTACTCAACCAGCAGCAGATAAAAATTTGCTTTTAAATGACATAGGTGCAATAAATGCATGCTCGTGATAAAATGCTACAATAGACGAGTATCCAGTCGTTCGAAATCGAACAGCATAGTACCGAGCAAATAAAGACATTAATTTTCCCGGCGCGTGTCTAGAACTATTCAAAGGTATTTCTATCCTATCTCAAACCAATTGCGACAAGTTGCCGTTAAAGCCTTTTTTACCTCGTTTGCAGTCTGCCCTAAAGGCAGAGACGGAATATAAAAGATGTCGAACACTTGAAATAATTGATATTGCCGACTCGGTATAGAAGCAATAACACTTATTATGTTACCTTTATAATGTTCTCATTAAATGTTTACTTTCTCTCGAGATATTTTCTTGAAAATACGAAGTGTTGTTACTTTTGTTCTGATATGTATTTGCGATTTTGCATAGACTGTTATCTCTAATAACAGTAGAGAAAGTTTGAGTAAAATGATGCATAACAGAGATTCAAGTTTTTGTAGGCTTCTTACTCAAAGTATTCTTGGATAAGTTGTAAATAGAGCAATGGCAAAAAAATTAAAAACAGATACGATATCAAATAATGCAAAAAGGGATGTAACAGTTCGATTTTGCCAATTTTTAAATTTCATTTATATGCCGCATTTAGGGAAAAACCTATGCTGTATTTTGCACTCATCGGTTTATTAATTCTGAATTTAATAATTCGCTTGAAATTGCCTCTTTTCTCAATGTAAAATTAACTATATTTTAAGTATAGGTTAGCTATATATTTGTATTCTTAATCGATGGATGTACCTTATTATTAGGTTATCTTGGCTTGATTTGTCGATTTATATTTTTAAAGAATTCAGTTAGCCT
>MU185899.1:6186-35304 GCA_016904865.1 Pissodes strobi
GACAGGAACACATTCTGTCGGCTGATGAGGAATGGAGAAATAGAGATGCAGGTATATGTAAATCAGATAAAGATAACAGATAAACATCTGGCGCCTTGACAAATTTTACCTAATTTTGCTCAATGGATATTATACAGCAAATAAGTCCGAACGTAAATGTTAGATAATTTCTATTGCATTTTGCAACATTTAGCATACATTTATATATTAATTGTCATAGCTACATATACAGGAAATTCTTGTAGCAATTATTTTTCCTTATTTAATTCAAAAGTGTAGTCACCAATAAGGAATATACACTTGTTATTTTTATTTAATTGCGGTGGTATTTTTTCGTTCCTAAATCTGAGCTACTCTCCAACATGCTAAGACCACAGTTAAAAAATACAATTCGTGACAATAAGAATGATGTTTATGATTCAACTTTACAAGACTTCTTAAATAACTGTAGTAAGTACTTTTAAATTTGAATGTAAAAGTCACGACTCATATGTGTTGGCATTCTTGTTTCATAATTACATATTGTTAAGAATGCGATTTTATTCTAAGCAACGAGATGCACACCTCAATAAAGAGAGCAGAGAAAAGAAAAAACTGTTTAAATTATGTTCAAAATAAACATTGATTTTTAATAACTGCACTATTTACTTTATGCTTATAATGCCTTAAATTCCAATTACCTACTAAAATATACAGTAAAATCCGTGAATTAGCCACCTTTATTTATATAGTACGGCGGTTAGTCAGCGATATTGGGACCAACCTTGCATTTTTGAGTAGAGCATTGAGATTTGGCACAGTGGTAGTACATGCCCATACCTCACTTTTAAGAAGTGGAACCAAGTTTGCAACCACGGGAGAGCGGCGGTATGGCGGGTAGCATATCTGCCAAAGGCAAATTTGAGAAAACCGCTAAACGAGCACACCCGACCATTTCTATGGGTGAATATCACTCACAAATATTACGAGAGGTGTTTTGAAACGTAACTGGACCATGTGCCAGTCGATTGATGGCAGGTTGCAGTCTAGGTGCAGAAACTAATAAAATCGATTTTGTAGTGCTAAGCTGAATATTGTAAACTTGGGTTCTTAATAAAACTCCAACAATTCTTGTTTCAGTACCCTTTTTTAATGTCAACAGATACAACTGACAATGACTGACTTCTCGAATGTCGCTTTGCCTTTTCTAACCATGTCTGTTGTCGTTCTGAGGGCGGGTTCCGCCGAAGATTGCGCCTTTTCGCATAACTCTTGCTTATCCTGAAATAAGGTCTATTTATTTGCCATTGAATCAATTGTTATAACAATAGTCTTAATAAAAAATAAACTTTAATTATAAGTGATAGACATGCAAGGAGGTGTAGTCCGCCTTGAAGGCTCCCAATTTTCTACTATAAGGTAAGTACCCTTGTCTCCCAATTTAGATCGGAAAAACCTTTACCAGCGACTGAGACTTATCACCGCAGACAGGAGCAGATTACAACAATTAATCAAGACCTGGAGAAAGTTAAAATTTGGGGCGACAGAAATTTGGTCTAGTTCAATGCAACAAAGACCCAAGCAGCCACGTTTACCAAGAGAGCCAATACGGCGGGACCTGATATCATTATGGCAGGATCGATCATTCCTTCATCCTAGTCAATCGGACTGCTAAGTGTCTCGGTCACCAGCAATATGTCCTGGCATGACCACATTCCTAAAATCCCAAAATCAGCCTCCCAGAAGCTTGGTGCGCTATTTCGAAACAAAAAACTGTATACACCGCAGCAGTTGCTGTTGCTCTACAAAGCGCAAATAAGACCGTGCTTAGAATATTGGTCACATATCTGGGGTGCCGCACCAAAGCACACCCTAAAGCTGCTTGATTCCATTCAGAAGCGAGCTGTAAGTCTCATCGGCGACCCGGAATCTGGATAGTCTGGAACACCGCAGACATGTGGCCGAGATGTTCCTGTTTTACAGACACTTTCATGGCAGATGTTCCCAGGATTTGGCCCGCCCCTGCCAACGTCTGTCAGACAGTCGCGACGGACGGCGGGAGCGCACCAATTCGTCGTACAACTGGAAATACCTAGAACATCGCTCTATAAGATCTTCTTTGTCTGGCGCACTGCATCACTGTGGAACTCACGCCCAGGACATCTGTTTCCCCGTAATTACCACCTACAACTATTTAAGAACCGTGTCAATCAACATCTTCGCACACGCACCGCTCGTCGAGCGCCATAGGATCTCCCTTTAGTGTGTGCCACTGCCATAAAAAAATCGGTCATTTCTTTTTTGACAGATTTAGTATCATGAAAGATATAAATGTCTTTGTTGAAGAGCAGCAGAATAGAAAGCGAAGTAGGGACGCTATTGACTGGTCTCTGTATACTGTATCAGAAATCTTAGCAGGGAGAGGACCTTATCGATCCGTTACTAGCCAAGCCAGCAAAGATAAATAATGCAGGAATTACTACCCTGGGTAGGAATCTAAAAGTTTACCAGAAACTAGGGAATATTTGGCGTAATACCAACGAGGATGCGTTAGATGAAACCAATAACCCAAAATGTCACAAGCGCTGCTCCGTACCTTGCGATTCAACCAAGCTTGCTAGAACTTAGAGAGATATTCAGATTGGTGGTCAAGAAAATATCGAGCCATCGGTCAAGTTAACTACATGGGGAAGTCTCGAAGAGGTGAAATCAGCTAATGACAAGATAGAATGAATTTTCTGTGACAAGCACGGGCCGAGAGTCAATCCAACTCATAGACTGACTTTCACAGAAACTAGAAATGCGATAGAAGCCGCTGCAACCAAGAAACTAGACAGTAAAATTTTAATCGCACTCCCGGGTTGGCAGGGGCTCGGCGTATGGTACCACAACAACTGTCGGACAAAGTATGTGCGAGACTTAAAAACTTACTCAAGTCTAGGCACGAAATCGGAGCAGTTAGCTAAAGCACGAGACGTTGCACTTGAGCAAGTGATCAAGCACAAAATACTGAAAACGAAAGCAGTGAAGATGCATCTGCATTTCTGTTGGCTGATCTTGCCCGCAGTCATGCCGACAAATTGCTTAAGGAAAGAGTGAGTAACGGGTTTGTACACTCCAGCGGCTTTAAGGAAATGCTGCTTAATTCTGAGGGCTTCATACGAGTAGCAGAAGGCCAGACAAGTTGTGATCTCCCCAATCCGGAACCAGCCATCACCGTCAGTGTGCGGCTGGAAAGCCCGTTCGGAAGGATGAAAGCTGTCCTATAGAACTAAGCCTACAGCACAAGAGGCTTGTAAAGTAACGCCGGTGTCATGTAAATATAAAAATAAATGCGCTGGGAAATGCAACTGCGCTAAATCTAGAGTCCTTGCTATGAGTTTTGTTGTTGCCCATGCCCTAAGAACCTTGATTAATACCAAAAAAAAGTGCCAAAGTCTGATATTTATGACTCCAATTTCTGATGTAGGTAATAGATTTAGTATTATTACATTCCGTGATTACATTTAGTACAATGAATAATATTATCCATTTAATAACGATATGGAATTAATGCTAACGCTTTAAATTAAGCTGTTAAACTAGGGAATATTCAGCGTAATACCAATTTGTTTGTAATAAATATGGCTTTTCTTAATCTCTTAGTTTTCCATCCACCCTACAACCGAGTTAACCTAAAGATAACTATTTTGATATTATTATATTTATGAGCATACCGATTTAAGAACGTGTATGGGTATGGGTCCATTCGGACCTGATTTATTTATATTTTGTTTGTGGAAATGGAGTCACTCACAAAAATCCCTAGCTATAAAATCGATTGCATTAGTTTCTGCGCCTGAGGGTAGGCAATCTGCCACCAAGCGGCTGGTACATACTCCAGTTACGTTCCAGAACATCTCTTGTAATATTTTTGAGTGAGACTCACCCATAGAAGAGGTCGGGTGTGCTCGTTTAGCTATTTTCTCAAAATTGTCCCTGGTAGGTATGCAACCCGCCATACCGCTGCTCTCCCGTGGTTGCAAACTTGGTTCCACTTCTTAAAAGTGAGGTATGGGTATATAAAACCACTGTGCCAAATCTCAATGCTCTACTTAAAAATGCAAGGTTGGTTTGACTAACCGCCGCGCCGTACTAATAATTTGACACTTTTTGTTACCTATATAATAAAACTGACAAATTGATTTCAGCGGCTGATCTGTCTATAATGTTCGCCTGTCAGTCTCGCATTTTTTTCGTAAAAAATCCATACTTAGATCATAGCCTAAATAAGCTATAGCCGCGACACTCGGCTCGTTTAGTGGGGTACGGAATCAAATTTTCTCCGTGAAGCTCAGTGAAGCGAGGACACTACGCAGTTGGAACTCGATGCCAATCATACGCGCTTACCTGGGCCGGAGTGCAATAAATTTTCATAGGAATTCAAATAGAAAAAGATTCGTTGTTTGGGTAAATAGACTATCGTTAGGTGTATATATTGTTTTGTTTGTATGTTATATAAATAAGTTAATGTTTATGTGTTAAAATCGAAAAAGGACGGCAGAGTTGTGCAGCTAGTTAGTTTGTTTATTTAAACTTAAATTTGATCATAAGGTATCGGAATCGGTTCAAATGACTAAAATAAATTGGAACTAACTGAAACTAACCGAAAGTTAATTGAAAAACTAACCAAAGCTAGCCAAAAGTAACCATAAGCTCCAAAACAGGCTAAAACGTACCTATCGTAACAGGTTACAAAAATTAAAGTAAGTTAAAACTAACCAAAACGAAACGAATTTAAGCGACTAACCAAAAACATTAAATTTGCTTATAACGTATAGGAACCGATTCAAATGACTAAAATAAATTGGAATTAACTGAAAGTAACCGAAAGTTGATTGAATGACAAACCAAAAGTAACTAATAGCACCAAAACGGACTAAAACATATCGGAACAGATTAAAAATGTTAAAGTAAATTAAAACTGACCCAAATTAACCGAATATTGGCAAGTAACCAAAGACATTAAAATTGGTTATAACGTATCGGAACGGGTTCCAATGACTAAAATAAATTAAAACTAACTGAAATTAACCGAAAGTTGATTGAACGAAAGTAAGTTGAAACTAACCGAATTTTGAGGACTAACTAAAATTAATCAAATAAATTTAAATTAATTATAACGCATCGGAACCGGTTCAAATGACTAAAATAAATTGGAACTAAGTGAAAGTTACCGAAAGTTGACTGAATGACTAACCAAAAGTAAGTAAAAGCACCAAAACGGTCTAATACGTATCGGAACAGATTAAAAATACTAAAGTAAGTTAAAACTAAACCAAATTAGCCGAATTTTGGCGATTAATCGAAAGTAATCAAAAACTTTAAAATTGGTTATAACGTATCGGAAATGATTAAAATAAATTAAAACTAACTAAAATTAACCGAAAGTCGATTGAACTACTAACCAAAAGCACCAAGGCTAAAACGTATCGTAACACATTAAAGTTATTAAAGTAAGTTGAAACTAACCCAAATTAACCGAATTTTGGCGACTTACCTAAATTAATTAAAAATATTTAAATTGGTTATAACGTATCGGAACCGATTCAAATTACTAAACTAAATTAAAACTAACTGAAACTAACCGAAGGTCGATTGAACGACTAACCAAAACTAACCAATATCACCAAAAAGGGCTAAATTAATTAGATACTAAAACGTATCGGAATAGGTTACAAAATTGAAAGAGCCCAAAAATAATCGAAAATTAATAATATGGAAATATTCATAAAATATATATGAAGGGTACAGGGGAAAAACGATCTAAGCGCCATTTCCATAGGAAACTTTTTTATTATTGATTTCACAGAAAATTTTATTTTTGATAAAAGTTGATGCTTGGAAAAAAACTAATTTTGACAATGTTAAATTAAGGATAAGTTATACAAGGTACTTAATAAATACAAAAATGGTGGTTAAAAAAATAAAAACATTGGAATATAGGAAAAGCTTCTACAGAAAAAATAAAGCTCCTATTAAGATAAAATTAAAAGTCAAATACCATTTTTTCCAAAAGTGCATTGTTGCTGAAAAAAATAAGGACAAAATTAAGAAAAAGCGGGTTTTTTCATTGATTGACATGGATTTTCTCCGCAACGGTGCGGTGCACTTTTGGAAAAAATGGTATTTGACTTTTATTTTTATCTTAATTCGAGCTTTATTTTTTCTGTAGAAGGTTTTCCGATATTCCAAAGTTTTTGTTTTTTAACCATCATTTTTTTATTTATTGAGTACCCTGTATAACTTATCCTTAATTTAGCATTGTCCAAATTAGTTTTTTTCCAAACACCAACTTTTATCAAGAATAAAATTTTCTGTGAAGTCAATAATAAAAAAGTTTCCTATAGAAATGGCGCTTAGATCGTTTTTCCCCTGTACCCTTCATATGTATACACATTTTATAGAAATAACATATTTCTAATTTTTTTATTAGTCTTACAACCATTTCATCATTTAGCCATGTTGATTTTAGTTTGACAATATTATTGAATTATATCTCAATATAAAAGGTCTCAAAAGAGCGGGACATATTTTCCGATTTTCGAATTCTTCTAAAAATTCTAGATAAATTTCATGTAGCATGTCGAATAGCATTCCTTCCATTTAAAGAATATGATCTGTTTAACTTAGCGCGAAACGATTTGCATCTTCTTATCTTAGGTATTTAGTGTATTTTACTAAATTTTTAGACTCTCTAGTGAAATCAAAACACATGTCGTGTATAATATCCTATACTTATCCTTAGCTGTTTACGAAATATTGACAGTTGAAAGTCGGGCATTTTGACATTTTGACAGGCCTTAAAATCTAAACCGCACGAGATCAAAGAAATCGGTTTGCACATCTCTATCTTAGGTTTTCATAAGCTATCGAATGACAGTGGCTTTCAATTTAACCGGAGGTTTAAAAGTTCCGGTTAATTTTATTCGCGGGTTAAATTCAAAGTTACTATCATTCGATAGCTCATGAAAACCCAAGACAGGAATATGCAAACCGTTTTCTTTGCTCTCGTGCGGTTTAGATTTTAAAGCCTATCAAAATGTCAAAATGCCCGACTTTCAACTGTCAATATTTCGTAAACACCTAAAGAGAGAGATTCCAAAAATGTAGTAATATACGGGGTGTTCCATTTAAAAAATATAGAGTAGGCTGATATGTCAAAAAATCGTTAGTGTTTTGTTTTATATGTAACTTAGAAAAAAACTTGGCTACCAACCCTACATTTTGCTTTTTTTGTTTAACTTGATATCTTTAAAAACAAAAAAGTTACAGCGAATGAAAATGTTATCAAGATAAATTGAACGCACTGTACATGTTACTCCGATTTAGCGTAATTGTGCACTTCATGCATAAACTAGTTCGTGAACTATAGCCAGATAAAAAATTTACTTTCATTACACCATATTGACAATATTTTTATCTAGCGAATAAAATGAAAAAGCGAAAAAATATGCAAAATCGTACATAATACGTTTATAAAATTGTGCAGGTCGCTAAGAATCTATATAAAACAAAATTATGTAGTTATATAAGATCTTTTTTAAGCTTAGAAGAGAACAACTAGATAAATCAAAATTGTCAATATTATTATTGCAGATCTTCACAGTTCGTCTAAAACTGAAACTACTTGTGCAAAATAAATTCTCTTATAAAAAAACTTTTGTTGTGTATAGATCTTGTTGATATTTGAAGATTATCTTGGAGCTTATATTCTATTATAGTTATATTCATGTGAGTTTATTTCAATTTCAATTTATTATATGTGTGTTATAACGTTAAAAAATAAATAATTTTCTACATAAATGAGTTGATTTATTGATCGTAATTTATCAAAATAATATGTAACTCAATTATATTTTTCTTTAGGTAATTGACTTTTCTTTCAAGAATGCTGCACTTACTACAAGTAATCTACATTCGCCATTCTTAATTTCACTTCAAAAGACATTTTTAACTATTTCTTTCAGGTGTAATGTTTAAATAAATATCCAGCTCTCTTTATGCAGCTTTTTGGATCAAAAAATTGGTTATTCTCTACTCGAAATAAGCAGTATTTTATAAATCATATATTTTGTAATGAAAGTTTAAATAAAATAATAGGGGAGAGTAACAATTTTAGTATATAACGTCCCAAAAAATTTGAGTACGGCTCACTTCACTAATGATTGCCGGGGGTTGACGTCAAGTTAGATTTCCTCCCCACTACATAGTAATAAAGTTGGTCCTCGCTTGTCAAAGGTGCCGCGTTTAAGTGTCGCAGCTATATTTTTCTTTAGGCTATGCTTAGATATTAAGACCCTTGTACACGTTTGGCCAACTAGTTGGGCCAACGTGTACAGAACCACTTGGCATAACTTGGTCGTTGGTGGCCAGCGTTGGCCCGCTTGCAGAATGTTGTCGGTTTTTCGTTCACACATCAAAAGATCTTGGCCCAATCTGCCAACAACGTTCACACGTTGGCCCCTTTCCTCTTTGTAGGTAGTTGCCAGCGCCATCTTTTGCGCTATTTTTTTTAATAACTCGTTTATTGGTGCACATTTCTTCTGCTGTATAAGTACACTGCCGCAGCTGCGATTGTTTCCATCCTCGTCAAAGGGCCAATGCAAACTGAGCAACACCAACGTGTAATCGATGTCCTTATTTTTGGACCAACTCATTTGCCCAACTAGTTGGCCAACCGTGTACACGGGCCTTAATGTAATCAAAGTAGATACTCATGGATCAGGTGTCTACCAATTACCAAAGTAATTACACTCATATAATATCATTGAGTACAATAATAATTAATTATTGTCATTACATTGTCGGCGCCCGTAAATATCGCTCAAAGGCTCGGCCCACTTCTCTCACTCCCGGGCGCCAATAACGTTACATTTTCGTAGCCCGGCGACCACACCGAGTGGATATACTTGTCTTATTCACTTTGGCTAAGACCTAAAATTGTATTTACATGTAACTACAATAATTAGTAGAAATCGTATAGGTAGTATAATAGTGAAATCTTAATTATCCCTTGTTTAAAAAGTCATTTTTTCATAAGCATTTTTTTAGTTAAAAAAGTAATAAAAAGAACCAGTTTTTCATTCATTTTTATTTATTAAAGTAGATACATATACAGTGTGTCCACTTAAGTTCGCACCATATGGGAAACTTTTTATTATCAATTTTACAAAAAAAGTTCTTTATAAAAAGTTCTGCTTGGTCCAAAACCTAAAATGCAACCATCAGATATCAAATTTTTTCAGTACGTATACGAGGTTTGTTAGAAAATATGAATTTTGCCCAACAGTAAAGTAAATTTATTTTTGAAAATATCGAAAACTTTAACTAGTTATCTCTCTATTCGTTAAACATTTGATAACTTTTACGTCTCTTAACTTCTATGTTGCATTATTTTGATGATGCATTAAAATAATTGATGATATTGTGAAATAAATAATTTTGATATTTATCAATTATTTTAATGCATCATCAAAATAATGCAACATAGAAGTTTAGAGACGTAAAGTTTATCAACTGTTTAATGAAGAAAGAGATAACGATATTTTCAAAAATAAATTTACTTTACTGTTGGGCAAAATTCATATTTTCTGACAAACCTCGTATACGTACTGAAAAATTTTTATATCTGAATGTTTCCCATATGGTGCGAACTTAAGTGGACACACTGTATGACAAATACTCACTTAATAAAATCAATTATTATTTACGTTTTTTGATTTTTATAATTAATTTTATGCGAAAAACGCAATTATAGTAAATTATAGAAGGTTGATTGGAAGCAGCGGCTTGCTCTTGCTTTAGAAGTTTTGACTTGACTTTATGGAAGGTCAAGCAGACTTCATTACCATAATTATTTCTTGAATCTATTTGCAGATATATCATATAATTTTAATCAATTGCTGGTCACCAAATTAACGGCGGTGGCTCTTGCAGAGTAATTTGCTATTTTAACCTTTTTGACGTCAATTCCAATTGATAATGCGCCCGATTTAAACCAGGACTAGTCCGTGTCTTGCCCAACTGTAGTGTTATACGAACCTCTGGAATAACTTGTTGCCAGTTTGTTTGAGCGCTCCTAGCTTTTGTGCTGCTACCTTGGCGATTTTGGTGACGTGATAACGCCAAGACCTGGTGTTTTCTATGTTGACGCCCAGCAAGCTTATGTATGAGTCAGTACCTATTTGTCCTATCATTGATACTCAGGTCTTGCGGTGTTTGTTTTTTTTGAGAATATAGCTACTTGAGCCTTTCCTGCGTTAAACTGAACATCGCTTTTCCCACCCCATTTCACGATGGCGTTCATATCCTCATTGATGTCAGCAATCTGATTTCCTCGCTCGCGTTAGGAACGAGCATTGGAGTACTCGACATGAATGAGGACATAAGAGATGCCGTCTGCAAAGCTGTAAACAGAATTGTTTCTCATGTCTAAGAAATCGTTGATATAGAGCAGGAATAATGTGGAAAATAATATACACCCTTGAGGAACTTCGGCATTGATTTTAAATTCCTCCGAGAGATGTCTATCAATATCAACTCGGATGCTTCGATCCCCGAAGAAATTGGAAAGCCCTAAAAGCAGTGCTGGTGGTAGTCTGTATGCTGTCAATCTACTTAACAATCCGTCATGTCATACCCTAGCAAATACTTTGGGTATGTCGAGAGCCACTGCACGAGATTCGCCGTAGCTCTCGATGGCATTGGTCCACAGATAGGTCACGTAAGTCATTGATCTGAGCTTGCGGAAGCTATACTGGCATTACTGGCGATCCCTAATGGTGCCTGATGATTCGAGATATTTCAATTATTATTTCAATATTTCGTTTCGCCATGACTTAGGACTTGATGGGAACTAAGTTATTTGGAATCGTTTTTTACCTTTCTTCGGGATTGGTTGCACCTGAGCGCTTTTCACTCTCGCGATAGCTGGGGGAGTCTCCCTGAGGATCTAGCGCAGAATAATGTTCGCTTTTTCTTTGGCCGTTTCCGCTATTGAGCCATCATCTTTGGTCAGTGACACCTGTAGTTCTTCCTTCAATTCATGAGTCCCAAAGATACTCACCTTTATAGATTACATAAACTGGTAATAGCTGACCATCAGCGGTGCCAGCTACATTAGGTTTATAACTGTTTTTGTAGAATTTATCACCCTTTCGAGGTACTCTGCTCCTCTTGTGTATATATATTTTTGATTTCCTGGGTTATCTATGAGGTTCGTTTCATCAAAATTGATCATTTGACTCGGATCAAGTCAATAATGTTTCTCGGGCATTTCATGAAGACGGTTCATCTGTTTTGGACATTTCTGACACTACTATGAGTTTTTTTATAACTTCGTGCCATAATCCCATACCAACCTACAAATTAGAAGCAATAACTCACTATTCCCAAATAGCCCCACTGATTCTCAATTAGCCACCAATCAGTTCTCAAATTACCCCTCCTAGAAAGAAATAAAATAAAAAAAAGTTGAAAAACCTTGATATTATAAACACACGTTTCTAAAACCTCCCACTATTAAATGGATAAAGACCTAATAGCCTGCAATTAATTGACTTTTAGGGGAGAGTTAACTACTTACAGTTTTTCCACAAAATCACACGTGTAACTTCTAAAATATCGACTCACCAATGCAAATAAATTTTAGTTCCGTCGAACTCCACTCCGCCTAGCATTTGTAGGTCGACTAAATGATGCGCGACTCACGTCTACGTATATCAAATTTTCGACTAGCGACTTTCGAATTTCAATCCTTGATCCCGAACTCCGCTTGTCAGCGTTGTTGGGATCAAGGCTCCCTGTACCGTCGAGATGCTAGTAAATTTTCGATCCCGTTGACCTGCGTATTTAGCAGCGGCGCAGCGCAGTGTTATCGTTCTAATACTATTATTTCGCGCATGGCCCTCCGCTAAATCCGGGGGCGCAACCAAACAAATCTCACCCAAGACATGCCCAAAATTAAGAAAAAACAACTTTGAAAAATATACGAAATAGCACGTACGCATGCGTGAAGGCTCAAAATTTTTGTACATAGACCCGAATCGGACGTGTGGGTTACATGCAACCGATTACTAGCCTCATGGGTTGTGTTGCCACGTTTAACACTTTTCGGACAAATTCTTAAATTACCCCTCATTTCCCGAATAGTCCCATTCTACGGTAACTTAGAAATTTTTTTAACATCAATTGATGAAATCCGATATTTTCATTGCCCATTTTTTAAGTATTTTTCTCATCGTATTAATGTAATAATCACAATAAACCCCCTTTGGTGATACTAGACGTGTCGAATGCATTACTGAGTATACGGCAATTTTTTTTAGAACAATTATTATTGGCGATACCAGTGTACAGGTACGAATTACAGTAATCTATTATTCAAAAACTCATTATTAGATCTATATCACTCATGAATGATATCGAGAACCTCTTAGAAGAAGAGCTGCCAGTACAAATTTGCAATAATATCATTTGGTAACATAAGGTGACCAACTCTTGGAAACCAAAATACGGGACAAAGAAAAACAAACTGCCGGAGGCTCATGCCGAAGCGATAAATTTGGGGGTGTCACGCCCTAAAATAATTTTTAAAGCTATCAATTTTTTTTACCTCTGCTTGCAATTTGCAATAAAAAATAACTTAATACGAGTAGTTACCATGTATTGACTACAAAGTCACGGTATAAATAAATATATACGGTAGGTTCACTAGAGACAAATTTCGCCGACAGTTTTTAGCTTCGAAGCGAATCCTGATTAATCTGGTTCGTGGCCACCAATGGCTCCGCTCCGGTCAGTGTGCAAACGCCTTGATATTGTTTACTGTTGGGTCGCGTTGAAATAAATAATTATTATTAAGATCGCTACAATGACGAGATATTGTTGTGCGGATAATTGTATTACAAAAGTGGGTGAAGGATTTTCATTTTTTAGATGTTCCAAAGACCCTATCAGGTAAGATTAATAAAGACAGTTCGCTGATTAGATATTAGATATGCATGATGCATGCAGATTTTCAATTACACGTATAATCGGTTTACCAAATATGTCTTTATTAAAATTCTGTTATGTACCTAAATTTGTATAAAGACAATAGTGAGAAAAGAAAACAAGTACGGCCAAAAATAAAATGCCCGTCACCAGTAGCATGAGCAAAAAAACTTTTAAATTTTAATAATTGCGAATTTTTCACATGACCTTTTGTATTTTTAAAGCCACTCTTATATTTTAACATTAAAAATGTTTCTATTATCCAAGTATAGAGATTCAAAGTGAAAAAGTGCATTTGCCACATGACATCATTCGCGTGAGAGATCGTATTTATTTATTTATTTATTTATTTATTTATTTAGTTACAAACTCTACAGATACATGGATCCAATTACAGAGTAGGAAAGATACTCCTTTTAAGAGAAAAAAAAAGAAGTTCTAACAATAGTCTACTACTAATTTCCTAAAACTAATTATACTTATATTAAAAATGTCACACTGGTTTTTTATTTGATTATATAATCTACACATTTTTATGATTGGAGAGCCTAAGTAATAATTTGTATGAGCACCATTCACATAAAACAATGACGGATTCCTATTTATGTAATTTGGTACATTAAAACTAAGCATGGACAACAAACCAGGATCATTTATCTTATTATTAACAAGTTTATACAAAAATGTCAAATAAGCTAAGTTACGTCTAGTTTCTAATGGCTTTAAGTTATATTTATTCATGGTCTCCAGTTTAGGTATATGCAATTCATATGTACCTGTTTGCTTATAATGCATATATCTTAATATTTTATTTTGTATCTTTTCTAAATTATTTTTATGTACCTCATAACAAGGACTCCATACAATTGCGCAGTACTCCAAAATGCTCCTAATATATGTGACATAGAGTGTTATAATACATTTTATACTATCAAAGCCCCTACAACTTCTAACAACAAAACCATACATTTTTGAAGCTTTACTTATAATTGCATATATATGGGTCTTAAAATTGAGTTCTTTTTTTTCTTTTCTTGTTTGTTTTATGGCACTGCTGCAAGGCAATTTGCCAGCACGATTAGGGGGTGACCTCGACGTTGACTGGCTCTAAACCATATCGTGGCCACCAATCATATTGCATTAAACTCTTGCGTAACGCTAAAACTTGTCAACACTTGGTTATTATTATTGCTTTTAAGCTGACTAAATTGTAACGATGAGGGGGCTATATTAGTCTGGACAACACAACATAGGAGATTGGACACATATATAAACAGTACACATTGAGAATCTGGAAGCAAAAAAAGGATTACAAGTTGAGCATTATAATTTAATTTTATTATAATTCAAGAACTGAATGATTAAACTGGTTGCTTGTAAGCATGGTTTAGATATAATCCCAAATATAGAAATTGGTGCAGGAAAGTGCATATTGATGAATTCATTATACAAGTTTAAGTTTGCAATGCTCCTAATAGGACATTCAAAAAATATATGATTAAGATCATCGATTCTACCGCATTCGCAATAAGGACTCTCTTTGAGTTTCAACTTATGCAGAAATTCTCCAGTCAAACAATGCCCTGTTCGCATTCTAATAACGGTTGTTATATGTCTTCTATCTACATAAGGCAAGCATGAAAACCATTTTTTGCATGGAAATTCCGATTGAACCTTTAAGTATCTATAATTTTTATTAAGCACCATTGCAGACCAATGTTCTGAAAATTTTTCTTTTAAGTTTGCTTTAATGACGTTAGTAATTTCATTGGGATCTAAATCCATCGCTTTAGGTACGTTCAAGATTCTACCAACATTGGCTAAAGTGTCCGCCTCCATATTTCCCGGAATACCTGCATGCCCTGGGATCCAGGCCAGCCTGATATCATACCCATTCTTATTCGCCTCCAGAATTAATCTTTTGGTTCTCAATGTCCAGAAATCGGCTTTAGCACTAAATAGGTTATTATTAATTTTTTGAATAGCACTTTTCGAGTCGCTGAATACAATAACTTTATTTATTCTTTTATTAATGATGGTTTTTATAGCTTCATGAATAGCAATTGTTTCCGCCTTGCAAATACACAAATTATCATTAAGCCTGGATGAAAATTTAAATTTCAATTCTGGAATGGATATTCCAAAGCCCACTTTTTTATCTTTTTTCGAAGCGTCTGTATAGACAAAAGTATATACCCCTCGATACTTATCCATCTCCAAATTAAACCCTTGTTTTATCATTAATTCACCCTTTCTTAGATTTGTCGCTAAAAGTTTGACTGGTACTATCAAATTTTGAAAATCAATTTCAAAACAAGGAAAATTCGGAGTTTTGTGTAGTATGTTACCGAAAGGTAGAAACCATTTAACCATCTCAATTAAATAGGTCGCTTTTGATAACTCTAAAACGCCTTTCTTATGTAATATATATCTGCGACTATTTAAAATAATATTCAGAGTGGGATGGTTTTGAATACTTATAATTTTAGATAAAAATTGTACAGTTAACATTCTCCTTCTCTGTTCCAAATCAAGCATAGAGGCTTCCGCAATCAACGCCAACCTTGGAGTAGATCTCATACAACCGAGACAGATACGCAGCCCTTCATAAAATATCATGTTTAATTTGTTTAGACTCCTATGACTAACTGGCTTCATAAAAATCGATCCAAAATCCAAATGAGACACTACCATAGCCTGAAATACTACCAGTAAAGTTGAAGGGTCAGCGCCCCACCAAACCCTAGAAATTGCCCTTAAAATGTTAAGAGCTTTCTTTGCTTTATTTGAAACATAATCTATATGTACATCCCATTTCAGATGTTTGTGTAGATATATGCCTAAATATCTTACTGAAGATTTAAAATTTATATATTGATTGTTAATTTTAATTGCCGGTGGCATTATCTTTCTAGGCCCTTTGGTAAACCACATTGCCTCACATTTATCTAACGCTAACGCCAAATCAATTTCTTTGAGGTATACATCAATTTTTCCGAGCGCTTCTGCCATTTTGGAAGACATGTTTTCTATATTTGCGCCTTTTAAAAACATCACCAAATCGTCAGCATAGCCCATTACAAGTACATTACCCAAATTGAGCTTAAAAATGTCTGCAATATAGATATTAAACAGAATTGTGCTTAAAGGCGAGCCTTGAGGAATTCCCTTTGTAACCAACACTGGACCAAGAAAGGCACCATCGTCTCCTCTCGTGTAGACCAGTCTATTACGTAAAATTTTATGTATCAGGTTGTTTGTTTCTACCGGAATTTTTAACGCTTTCATTTTATTATATAGTTTATAGATATTAACATTATTAAAAGCACCTTCAATGTCTAGAAATATGGCTAAAACTGAATCCGATGTAAGAAACGCATTGTGAATATAGGATGAAAGGTAAGCGACATTATCACAAATTCCTCTGCCCTTACGAAAGCCGAATTGTAATTTACTGAAATAATTTTTATGCTCTAATGACCATTCCAACCTATTTTTCAACATTATTTCCAAAATTTTACAGCCGCATGACGACAACACTATAGGCCTGTAGCTCTTTGTTTGTTTTGGGTCCTTGTTTGGTTTGAGAAATGCTATTACATTGAATTTTCTCCAAGCGTCAGGAATGTTATCTCCCAATAAAAAACGATTATAACAATTGATTAATTCCTGCTTTGCTCTAAAAGGTAAATTTTTAAACATAATATAGGCAATATCATCCATACCAGGGGCCGACAGCTTTTTATTTTGCAAGGCGCTATTTAGTTCATGAATGTTAAAAGGTAGAAAGTCATTGTCCAAATTAGGGTGTTCCATCTGGAATTCTGGGTCAATATTGAACGACGCCATCCTATCCAGTATAGCGATTTTCAAGCTATCATTGATTATGTGGTCTTTAGAAGTATTTTTCGCGACATTAGAAAATTTTTTAATTTTATCCCAAACATATGAAATATCAGAATCTCTATTTAAGGACTGACAAAAATCAATGAATTTGATCCTCTTTTTTGACTTTAATTTCTTTTTTGTGATTGCTATTATCTTTTTTGCTATAATGAAGTTGTCAGACGTTGGAAAATTATTAAAGTTTGCAATAGCCTCTTTCCTTTCTCCGACCCATGCGTTACACTCTTCGTCCCACCATGGGTTACCAGTCCTGCCAGGTATGCCGCAGCATTTATTAGGAATAGACTCAAGTGCCGCTGAGTTAAGAATCTCTATAAGTTCATTATAGTTGAACGTACCATCCTTTAATACAATATCAGTGAGCACTTTATCATGAAAAAGAGTCCAATTAGCTTTTTTATAATTTTTTAACAGGTAAGTACCTATACGAGAACCCTTTAAATGGCTAATATTATTAGATTGTATAAAAAGAGAAGTAGGAAAATGATCACTGTTCCCATTATCGTATATGACTTTCCAGGTGGAACATATTGCTAACTGACCACTGGTAATTGTTAAATCTACTGCACTCTTTTTAGCATTGGAGTTTTGAAATAGGGTATTAGAACCATCATTCATTATAACGAGATCCTTATTAAGGATGAACTCCTCGATACTTTTCCCGCCCTTGTTGGCAGGTGCTTTATCCCATAAAGGATGATGTGAATTTAGATCCCCCATAATAATTATTTTTTGATCTGCCGTATTAGGAAGAAGAGAATATAAAAAAGCCAAATCGAATGTTGTATCAGAGCTACTATAAATGTTAATTATAAAAAACTCCCCTATTTTAATAGATATATATTGTATTGTGTCGGACAAAAATTTATTAACCACCGTGTAAATAACATTACTTTTAATGCAGGTTGCTACTCCCCCGTATCCATCTGGCCTATCCTGACGAATAATATTATAAAATTTTAAATGAAAATTTTGATCTGGTTTTAACCATGTTTCGTTAAGCAATAGAATATCAGGATTTTCTTCCGATAACAATTTACATAAATTATCTCTATTTGAGTGAACACTGCGAATATTCCATTGAATAATCTTTAAGTTAGCTTTTTTTGCCATGAATTAATGTATAGAGTGGAGGGTGAAGCAAGCAAAGAGAAGAGAAAAATTCTTATATAGTTCACTAACATTGCTAATCGGATTCTGAACCACGATCCAAGTCCATATAGAACCCAGGTCGTAGCTCGGTCCGAAGCAGTTCTCTGCAGATCTGTTTGTTAGTTTCAGATGTGTTTCTAAGAAAATTCACAATATGCGTCAAATTAATAATGTTATGTTGTGTACTGTCATATAAACTTGTAGATGCACTATCTGTAGGCTTGTTTAAATTTGCATTTTTATGGTATAGTTGAGAAGATTGAATTGGTGATGTAGTCTTTTCCGTTCTAGAATTCGGAAAGAATAGATTTTCCTCATGAGCTTTACGGTCATATCCTTTTTGTATGACTCTTTTCTTGTTAGAATCTGAGGACACCACTTGTTGGAAAGATCTTTTCGTAGGACTATTTCTGAAGGAATGTCCACGCCTATCTACTGGATCTATAATTGAATCTGAAGTTCTTTGAGAAAAAGATAAATTGTTGCCCTTTTTTAAATTGGGAAAATTATCAGGATTATATATAAAATCCCCTTTAGGAATATAAGACTTCCTGCAAAGATTGCTTGCTTCGAAAAACGTAATATTCTCAAAAGCCATAAGCTCTTTAATATTTTTTTGCCTAAGATATTCTGGGCATTTCTTAAATGTTGTTTTGTGGCTATCTTTACAATAAAAGCAAAAAGGATCACACAGTAAATCTTCCCCCTCCTGCGCATGAATTTCCCCTGCACAATTAAAACACTTCTCCTTCCCTTTACAATTCTTACGCGTATGACCATACCGAAGACAGCGAAAACATTGCGTGACTGGCGAAATGTATACAGAAATTGGAAACTCAAGATAAAAAAAATTTACTGCCTTGGGTAGTCTTACCCCTTTAAAAGTAAACAACACGGTTCCCGTAGGCTCGTACGTGGTTGTATTATTGTTAACTACCTTTCTGTTCAGTCTTTTCACATTTAAGATTTGAATGTCGTCATTAGTTCTACATGAATTTAACAATTCTTCCTCGGATAAATCAACATCCACTTTCCTCGCTATACCCTTTGAGGTAACAAAATTGAATGGAATAAAGATTGAATAACCCTTCTCTAACAGAGATTTATTATTAACAAATGCATTAGCTGCCTTATAAGATAAGAATGTAATTGCAATTCTATTTAACCCTTTGTTATATATTTTGCAAACATCGGTCAGATTTAAATTAAAAATGTCTCTTGCAATCTTAATATTATTAGATTTACCTATGTTAAATCCTACTTTATCAGTTGTTTCCAGGTATACAAAAAATGGACCCTTATCTGTAGGCGAGTAAAGAATGTTGTTTACTTTATCAGATTTTTTTTCTATCTCTAACTGGTTATTAGTCGGAAAAGTGTTCATATGATTTACCGAATTTTCAGTAACTAATAAATTGGGAATATTGGGATTGTGGCCTGAAGGCCTTACTGAAAGAACTAGGGGGGGCTCCACCCCCCCTGTGTCACTCATTTTATAAAACTAGCTGTTAAAACCCTCTATTAAACAAACTAGCCTAAAAGCAACCGAAAAAGGGCAAAATTAAACTATTAAGAAGCAAATCAAACACAAAAAAGCGAACCCAAATGCTCAACTTACCGAAAACCTCACGACACAACACAATATTAGGGGGATTGTGAACGTGCCCTTTAACTTTTTCGCTAAACTCGAGAAACGATGCTGTCCGTACAAGAGTATGAACAGGAATGTGTAAAATTGAGTTGCACATCAAAAGTAACACCTAGATCCCGCATTACAGTAACCCTAGACAGCACCGCTCCATTCATCTCATATGGATATACAATGTTATTCTTTTTACGGGTAAAAGTCATTACATAACATTTGTCAATATTGAACAACAAACCATTCCTTTCAGACCAAGACAATATTTTGCTTAAGTCATCTTGAAGCTTTTGACAGTCTTCAAGTTTTTGAATTTTTGAATATAATTTTAAGTCATCTGCAAAGAATAGCGTTTCCGTTGTATTAACCTCATTAACCAGATCATTGGCAAATAAAAGGAACAACACTGGACCAAGGTTAGATCCTTGCGGTATACCTGATGCGGCGTGAAAATTATTGGAAGTATGTCCTCTAATAAAAACTTTTTGCCGCCTGCCTTTTAAGTATGAGTGAAAAAATTTTATTAGTCTATTACTAAACCCATATTTATAATTAAGTTTATCTAATAGTATTTTGTGTGAGGCTTGGTCAAACGCCTTAGTAAAATCCGTATAGACAACATCAACTTGGTATTTTTTGTCCAGACTCTCTAATATAAATTGCGTTATAGAACATAAATTTGTAGCGGTTGATTTATTTTTGAGAAAGCCGTGTTGTCTACACGTTATCTTACCACAAACATTTGCATATATAAATTTATACAAAATTGATTCAAAGATTTTTGCAGGGCATGACAAAATAGCAATTGGTCTATAATTTTTAATGTCTGCTAAATCACCTTTTTTAAATACTGGACATATTTTGACCTCTTTCCATATTTTAGGGAAACAACCTGTACCAATTGCCGTATTAAAAAGTATTCTAAGCGGTTCTGCAAAAAAGCCAATCATGCCTTTAATTATATAAGATGGTACATTGTCAGGCCCCACTGCTTTGTTAATTTTGAGACTTTTAACGGCATCACACACATCATCATAATCAATTTTTTTAATATCAAAAAGCTCATAGATATTATTTCTATCCTTGAGACCAATATCATCCAAGTTATCAGTTCTATATACAGATCCAAAATATGATGCAAATGCATTTGAAATTGCCCCACCCTCAATGTACTCCACCCCATCACAATGCATTTTTTCGGGAATACTAGGAGTACTTTTGTTATCATTAATGTACTGCCAAAATGACCTAGAATCCTTATTTATATCTTGCTGAATCTTATTTAAATATTGCATATGAGCTATTTTTACGTCTCCTTTAATTTTTGCCCTAAGATCTATGAATTGGTATTAGTTTATTTACTTAAACTTAAAATTTAAATTTGATTATAAGGTATCGGAATCGATTAAAATGACTAAAATAAATTGGAACTAACTGAAACTAACCGAAAGTTGATTGAAAAACTAACCAAAAGTAACTAAAAGCACCAAAAAGGGCTAAAACCTATGGGAACAGATTAAAAATATTAAAGGTAGTTGAAACTAACCCAAAGTAACCGAATTTTGGCGACTAATCAAAAACATTAAAATTGGATATAAAGTATCGGAACCGGTTCAAATGGCTAAATTGAAACTAACTGTAATTAACAGAAAGTTGATTGCACGACTAATCAAAACTAACCAAAGTAATCAAAAGCACTAAGGGCTTAAACCTATCTGAACAGATTAAAAATATTAAAGTTAGTTGAAACTAACCCAAACTAACCTAATTTTGGCGACTGACATAATTTAACCAAAAACATTTAAATTGGTTACAATATATCGGAACCGGTTCAAATGAGTAAAATAAATTGGAGCTAACTGAATGTAACCGAAAGCTGATTGAATGACTATCCAAAAACAACTAAGAGCACCGAAACCGAGATAGATATTATAGGACATTATTCATGAAATATGTCTAGACTTTTTCACACAATCCAAATATGCAATAATATAGATGGCATTCCATTTAAAAAAATATCAAAGTGACCTTAGCACTTTTATTTGATGTTCAATTGTTTTTTGCTAACCATATCCGAATTCGCGGGAGAAAATTACATAAGAGGGGTATTTCAGTTTTTTTTTTATAAAAGTACATGTCTAGTCCTCGTTGGATAACCCTGTACATACTTGAAGAACAAAATCCGAGACAAAAAGATAGGTTAATCGAGGGTTAACTCTTGCTTGCTTAGATACAAGACTGTATTAGTAACAGTTATTCTGTCCGTAAGCAAATTCTATTCAATCGAACTTTTTCATTGAAATTAAGTTTATATAGTCTAGCATCGGCGGCGCACGTCTTTTGATTTTGCTCAAAATTTCTAAGCATCAACTGGCATTTTAAGTGTTCTCCAGAATTCCCGTCTTTACGCAACGATCTAGTAATATTTAGAAAATCTGTAAATCCATCCCTATTCCAAACATAATATCTAAGTATTTGAAAACAGTAAACACGGCCAGCAAAATAATTGTGGTAACGTAGTGCTACTACATAGTACATAGCCAATTAAATTCTAAAAACCAGGAAGACTTAAAATTAATATTGCATGATCTGCCATTTTTTAATTTCTTTTGTAAACACATGTTTAAAATAGTAGTAGGTCGCTCTTGTAATAAATCATAAATCTGATCTGTCCAACGTCTATATCAGTTTCCAAGAAATTGCACACAAAGACATTCATCGGATTCCTTTCAAAATTTTAAAGAATAATGCGCTTTTAATATGCTCTGCTAAATCCCCATTTTTGCAATAGAGTAAACCGAACCGAATGATGAAGATGTATTAGCCGGCTTTTCACTCAACGCTAAAAACGTGCCGGTGAGCCAGTGTCTGCTGTCTGCATGAAGACACTGTTACGCGCGATCAAGTGCATATGAATATTGGGCCTGACCATCGGCTAGCGAAAATCGGTTAAAATATAATAATACGGTCCGTTGAGCATGTTTACATCGTATGCCAGTGAACTTGAAACGCGAGAAAGTACAAAATATGAGTCAAACTTTTAAACTCCGTCATTCATATCAAATGCAATATAATAGGGTATGTTTATAACTAAAGAAATTATTACTTCTACTTAAAATCTCAGGATCCACAGAAACTATATCTATGAACTGCAATAACGCATAATAATAAAAAAAAAATTGTATATTCGACGCGCTGAACAGATTCATAAAACACGGAAACAATAATTCGTCTTATTTTATGATTTCATTGATTCCAAACATAGGAATTGTGATTAAGACACTCTATATTTATTTTTATATATTTTTTTATTATGGATAAGAAACATCGAAATGAAAAATAAAACATTGGTTCGATTCAATCATAAAATAACACGAACGAGAACACGAATTGTTTCCGCGATTTATGAATCTGATCCGCGCGTCGAGTATAATACTAGAATAAACCCCATATAGGTAGGAACGTCTAAGAGTACGCGTTCCCTAAGAGTACGCAGACTTCGAATTGGCCATATGGCAACACTGCGGGATAAAACTATTATGGTGATTTGTGATGGATTGTGTACACGTGTTGTCTAGTAAATTTAATTTTTAGTTGGATTCTTTAAAAGAAAATAGTGATCAGTAATGTAAAATATGCTCTTTTCATATAATTTTTAGCGATTGATTCTTAAGGCCTGACCTAAAATACTTATGGATTCTTTTAGTTTAGTTGTATAAAAATTATGTGTCAAAAAATTATATTGAAGTCACCAACAATTAAGAAATTTTTGTTATTTCCAATTACATCTTCACAAAACTGTTCAAAATCATTTAAGAAAACAGAGTGGTTAGAATTTGGAGAATGATATAGGACGCCAATGGTAATAAAATTTTTAATTTTTATATCTACGGTAGCACACCAATAATTACCAGGCAGAACAATAATATCTTATATTTTTAAAGTTAATTCCTTTATGAACATATATAAGAACTCGTCCCGTATGTCGACTTTCAGAATTGCATCTAATTAAATTATAGTTATCTAGTCTACACTCAAAATCCTGAATATCTCGAGTCTCGCTCCACAAAATAATTTTTGGCGACTTTCGAACAATGCTAAAAATAAGATCATCGTTGTGTGCAATAAAGCTCTGTATATTGGAATAAACAATATCTAGATATAAGTTGTCATCTGACCTGCTAGTTTTAAATAAACATGCATTTTTTTTTAACAATTTTTGGCATACTATTTGTGTATTTTATAGCAATATCTTCCTCACCACCCTCTCGTCCTCGGCCCGATTCATTCTTTATCCTATCAAATTTATCTCGTTGTTTTGGTGTCAAATCCGTGGTAATGTAGATACGCTCTGACCGATCAAGCTTGCTTTTATTACCCATGATATGCATATTACATCGATGTAATTGGAGAGAGTCACTTTTAAGGCTCTTCGATTGCTTTTGTTGCGTTTTCCAACTCTCAAGGCTTTCAATACAGTTGATGGGTTATCAGAAATACCACGAAGAATTCTCTGAACTGCATCAGCATCAGTTGATTCTGGATCCTCTACTAAGTTAAATATCATAATGTTATTCGCTCTTTTTTGTCGTTCAAAAACCTCATCCATAATGTCCCCTCCAGCGAAAGGCCTTGTGTCAGATTCCGCAGCGCCAGCGTTGAGAAGTCGCACATCAGTTCTATCCTTTAGGGTCTCGGAAAGCACATCCTGCTTCTTTGAAATGTCGATCTTAAAACCCTCAAATTTATCATTCAAGGCTTCAAGATTTCTTTTTAGAAGGGGAATTAATATCATGCCTTCTTTACATGATTCACGAAGATATTTAAGAAATCTTTTTTGAGTTCAATTACTCTGATCTCAGAAGCAGACACTTCCGCGCAAGCATAGTGAAAAACCATACCACACCCATCACAATCCACCTTCTTTCTGTCCAGCACATCCTGCCGACGGCGACGGTTCCCACAAGAAATCGCCATATCAAATTAAAAAAAGAGTTACTTGTTGTTGTGCGATCTCTATCTTTCGAGAATTAAATGAAAATTGAAATGTAAAATGTAATTATGTGATCTAATAATATAAAATGCCGATTCCACTAACTTATAAATATTGTGTATACAGTTGATAAAAATAATAATAATTGATTTGCAGCAAGGTCACATAACTTCCGTGACGAGGAAAACTCACTTTACATACATTGGCCGTCAGAGCCGCGAAACTTCGAATTACACAGATATAAATAGAACGTACCTAATACCAAAGAAAATGTTTTATTGGCTACTACCTAAGAAATTAAAAAACACATCGTCGAATGTACATGGAGAATATTATAAACGTTATTGTCATTTCAAAATGGACATGGGTAGGACACGTCAGCGCCGGGGTCGCTAGAGAGGATAAAGCAAGATGGTCAAAGTAAATTATGCAATGGGGAATAAAGCCCAATATTAGTTCAGAAAAATGTACGACCTTAAAGAAGATGGATTGACGATTTAAGAGAGCAAGTAGGGAGAAATTGGCTCCATGTAGCATAATATAGGTTGGAATGAAACAGCCGAGCTGAAGCTTATGTTCAGGAGTAGATGATAAAGGATATGAAAGTTTCTGTCAAGTAATATATTATTTGTAGATTTTTTTCATATGCTTATCGTTGTAATTTTGACTAATCACTTTCACCTTCCACGAAAGGTCTTTTGTCTTGGTATTATGTGAGCTAACGTTACTTCGGATGATTACAATACTGTCATTCAAGTCATTTATCATATAATGTAATAAAAAGCGAGCATATAGTGGATATTTGACGCCTTTATAAGGTTAGCATGAGTATCTAGACCCTATGTCACCAAAATATATCTTTAAATATTTATATAAAGTTGTCCCAAGGCGTAGAATTGTGTGATTTTAAAGAAGCTTTTCGTGTCATTCAAGTAAATTGAATGTCTGGCATATTCTTTGGGGATAGACTTATCCGCTCGGGCTTATATTTTTCGGCGATTTTCAAACTGCTTCGTCAAAAAGTATTGCTAGTAAAGTGGATATTATATTGTGGTGGCACGTGCCGATTGTGTTAATAGTTTGTATCCCAGTCCAGTTTTAAGATTTATTTATCTCTGAATTAGATCGATATATTTGCGTTATATCAACCAACAACAATTACAAGATAGAAATTCCTAAATAATCTTTGAAGGAAAAAAATAGTGACGCACTTTTTCCAAATAGGGGATAGTCCCTACTAGAAAGTATCCCGTACTTATTCCCTATTCAAACGACTTCGAATATTACATACTATATTTTACCTGGTTAAGGGTTAATGAAAATATAATCAGATATCCATAATCTAATTTAAATAAACAGATCCATAATACCGTTATGAAAATTTAATTTTGGATCAAAAATGTGTATCACCTTCAACAAAATGTGTGATATATGATATATAAGAATACATGCCAATAAAAATTTTTGCATATACCTACGTTGAGAAAAATCAAATAGGTAAATTAAAGAAACTCACGCTGTAATAAATACAAAAGATTATAATATCGAAATATACACACCATAACGCACTTGAAAAAAATGATTTTTTTGGTGCTTCAACCAAATTTAGAGTTTTTTTTTCAGGTCAACGAAAGTTAAGACCGTCCGAATAGCTTGTTTATTCTAAATCCATCCGAATAACTGCTTTATTTTAAGTAATCTCATTTTAGGATACTTCAAATAATTCTTATTATAAGATATTAAAGTACTACTAATTACTGTAGGTACGCTCCGCAGCTTCGGATTGTCATAATTCTAAATACTAGAATATACAACATTAAAGTTCAAAAAATCGGGTAGGACATAAATTTTCGCGACACCATAATATCACAAGTTGCATATGTCTCGGAATCTTACCTGTCAGTTAAGGAGTTACAGAAAACTCGAAGTCAAGTAAATAACAAGTCAAACCCAACCACTTCCACCGAATTAGTGGGATGATTTCGGAGAAATTTATGCGCAAACTTTTTGCCACAGCATCGCGAGCGTCTGGACCAAAATTTCTCTTCAGTATTCGTCGCGACGCCCTGATAAAACGACTCCGCCACCTGTGGACAGCGCGCCGGGATTCGCTAAAGTTTTCTCGGGGAAGTAATCTTAATTTCTATTGCAAACAAATTGAAAAAGAGGCAAGGATCAGCAGTCATTCCTGTCCTATAGCGGTAAGTCTGGAAATAAAAGTTGCCATTTATCATGTCAAACTTGATATGTTACAATGTGATTTCATGCTGTATTGAATGCATACTAATAAAGGTTGACTACATCTTTTAGATTTACATCCATTAATTAATAGGAATTTAGGAGTTTAATAGTAAATGCGATATATAAAAGAATTGTTACTTTTTATTATTATTTATACTTATTATACAGTTAATTATGGCTATTTTAATTTTACTTAATCAAAACTTGGATACTAAGTATCAACTCTAGCCTTGTAATAGATATGGTAGACGGTCTTCGCGCACTTAGAGATTTCATCGCAAAAAGTTGGTTGATTTTATCTTAGCAGTCAGGATTTTTAAGACAGAATACTGAAATTACAATAATTTTGGCAAAATGGCGTCTTGGTACTCCTGAAACGGGAAATAATTTCTGACATTGAGGCCGATGGCCCGTCGACTAGCGTTAGAAAGCTATCAAATCTACTTCACATCACCAAATCAATTATATATCTAGTCCGAAAAAAACAAGTACTATATTATTTTCATATTCAGAAGGTTCATGTTGTGACTGCTGAAAATTATACTACGAGAGTTTACCAATTACGTTAACTGGTTTCTGCAATAACAAAGGTAAGGCAGTTTATTTGTCAGCAGTATTCTACTCACAGAGGAAAAATGCTTTAGCAGGAAGGTCCAGGGGATAGTAGATTAACTCTCATAATCTTCGCTTATCGGATGAAAAGAATCCTTACACAACCAAACATCAACAAATATTTCATGTAAATGCTTGAGCAGGCATTATCGGTAACATCTTAATTGGGCAATTAATTTAATAATGTGGATATTGGTTGTAATTTAATATAGACACGTCAAATTGACGAAACCGAATGTTTTAATGTAATAACCCCCCTTGGTGATACTAGACCTGCCGGATGCACCACTGCGGTTAATGCGTTTTTTCTTGCAAACTATTATCGGGATATCAATCTATACGAATTTTAGTAATCTAGTATTCCAAAAATGGATCGAAATCACACAAAAAATCGGTGCAAAAATTACACATATTCCCTGACAAAAAATGAAATAAAAAATCCAGATCCGTATTTAAAAAAATGAAGTTGATGATGGGGGCCCGGACACGAAACGTCAGATTTAAAATTTGATACCGCCATCTTATAAAGGAGAAAAAGTGGCAATAATAATGCTAAATCTATTTTATATTATCTCTTGAAATAAAGTCAGGAAAAAATAAAAATTAAATAGCTGATTTTCGGTTTATTACGGATATCTCCGGAGTGGTCGGAATTTTCTAAATTTCTCAACGGCATATCAATCACCCTTAAATTGCGCAACTTTGCCCCGATGTAAACTTTGCTCTATCTCTTACCGTTTACGAGATCCCAATAGTGAGAAGCGAATTTGTTTCACCCTGTATATATGTAACTATATAAATATAAATATATATATATATATATATTTTTTTTTTGTTTGTGTATTCTTTGACCGTATATATACATATATTTTCGGTAAATTTTCTTAGTTTGCGGTCAGGTTTCAAAAATATATCCAAATATTCTAATTCATTGTTTATTTAACGTTTCGACCATAACCTTCGGTCTTTATCAAAAAATGTTAAAATCTGTAAAAATTTAAAATCCTCAACACTTATAAATTGACAATAAAAATATACAAACCTACATTGAAAGCAGATTTTTCAGTCATAAAACTATACATCCAATATGGCATGACCCACACATATATATAACAGTTAGAACGGCCACAAACATATAGACATAACAAAACAATTTGTGTTTTCACATTTTTGGTCTTAGCAAATAAAATAAAATTAATGTGATATTGCCGTTAGTTATTGGAGTACTGAATGGTAAATTCTACATAATATATTGTTCACGTCTTTCTTATCGTTTACGGCGTTTTCGCTTTTTTGGATGGCAATGGATTCTAGTAATTCTCTCCTTTTTGTGTTAGCCTCGGTTTTTATGACTTTAACGCCCTCAAAATCAAAATTATGGTTGTTGGTTGCTTGGTGGATCGTAAGCGCGGTTTGATTTTTCTTATCATATTTGTGCCCCTTTATTCTATTCTCCAAATACTGGCTGGTCTGTCCAATGTATACGCCATTGCAATTTTTACAAGGAATCTCATAGATAATGTTACTTTTTTTATTTGTGGGAGTTTTTGTTTTTAGT
>MU185899.1:35314-58319 GCA_016904865.1 Pissodes strobi
TGGTAAGATATGGGCACATGACAAGGTGTAGCAAATGATCAAAAATCCAATATTATATAGGGCGTTTTATTTAAAATTATAAAGTTGGTGTTAGCTGCAAGTATATCTGGCAGCTTCCTATAGCTGCAGTCAAAATTTTAGAAAACAATAAATATGTCTTTTTCTTCTCTATTATACATACCTGTAATTCGTAATAAAGTTTGGTACAACTAGCATATTAAAATAGGTGTAGACCTAGAAAAGTAATTCTATAATGTATTGACAATTATTCAGCTTTGCAGATGAACTTTTTGGCTCAACAACGCAATAATATTATTTTGTATATCTTTACCTAAATAATGGGTAACTTTTGGATTAGTCGATTCCCATTCTCAAATGCTCTGTAGATACGGAATCAAATTGAGACAGCAATTCCATAACGATCTCTCAAAAAAAATAATAAACTTGCTACCGAAATGCAATGTTTTAAAATAGCGAAATGTGGTCAGGCCTAATTCAAAGTTGGTTGACATATCGCTAAAAATAGAGCAGAAAAATGATTTTTGCTTGATGAAGCTATATTATTTTTCTGCAGCTCTTTTCTATTTTCATGACCAGTAAAACTTACTCTATTCTTTTGAAACGATAGTATATCCTCAGACCATCATACCTGTTTACCATCAAACGGCTTGACTATAGAAGAAGCAAAGCAGATCTGTCGTCGGCCGAGACACAGCGGAGTGGCGAGGAACCAGATGGCAGATAAATTTGCCGAGCGCGGCGTTGGTTTTTGAGTCCTTTTTAGGGCTTTCTAGATCTCAAGTAAGAGCAATTTTGCAGAACGAAGAGGCGGTGCGCTTGCCTAGACTTTCATCAGGGGGGCGGGGGGGGGGGGGGGGGGGGGTGTTGGTGTTGAGAGGAGAGCTGGAGTATGCTGCAAGGGCTCTTCGGTCCTCTCCTAGAACTACTACTAAGAAGCTTTCCAAGCAGTGACCGGAGGATGTTTTTGAATTAGGTTATATGAAAAATTATGGGGTTAATGCTGGTTCATCCTCCATGGATTTTATATTTACTTCTTTCTGAGCAAAACAAAACGTGTATGATGAAAAAGCAAAATATTCGATGGTTTAACGTGTTAATAATTTCTATAAGACTTAGTTTGCCAATATATGCAGCTTGTTATAAAATCCCTCGAAAATTCTTTACTTTGATATTGTAACATTTAGTTTTCTGGAATGACTGTGTTAAATTTTCTTAAATTGCATGCATCTGCTAGCCGGAAAATCATTAGAGCTTCATAATAATATATTTTAATCTATAAAAGCATGAACGTATCTTGTAATATTACTTCAAAAAGACTTAGACTTAGAAGAATTTTATTCCTTTGGCTTTCTTTTCGGAAATATTATTAGGTTTTCTGAAAATTATGTTTTCATCATAATATGCTAGAACGCTTTAGAGTTAAAAGGCTTTGACAACATAAGCTGTTTTAATTCACCGCAGCTGCTTTAATCTTTTAGTAGGTATCTACAATATTTTTCATACTGTTCGTAGTTAGCTCCTGTTTCCAAAAAATATTTCATGGTGGTTGAAAGGAGGGCTTCTCAGTCTGCAGCCAAATTGGTGTTTAATATAATTATTTTCACATTTGCAACTATCAGATAAACGACATCTAAATTGAACTAACTTTAAAGTATTTTTCAAGATAATAAATCGCTATGCCCATGCGCATTTGCCTTTTGAGATTTTGGTATATTCAGAGCTAAAATAAAACTATATAGGGATTGTTTTGGGTTGCTTGATAACTGAGTTGGAAATGCTCTAATACAAAGTCCTAGAAATGTTCATCTATTCAATAATATTTCGGATGGAGATTTTCCAGCTGGAACTGGAGTACTGGACTTGTTTTATGCAGTTGCATTTTGCATAATTTCTTATCGTTAACGGCAAGAACACCCAACACGTTATTAAATAATTTTCCATTTGCTGTAATCTGGTTCAACCTGCGGACTCAGCTAGGGTCACTTTTAACTTAGCTGCTGTAATGCGTTCATCATTTGCATTATTTTTCGTATTTTGATTATCAGGGGCTGCGATGTTGATTATTTTTACACAGGAGTGCATTTTATGACAAACAACATTTTTGATATCAATATAAGATAAAATATATACATAAACAAATGGGTTCAGGCCCAATTGTTCATTTAGCCAAACTTAGGAGTCTAAAGCACGCCCACCGAATGGTTTTTCTCCCTGGAATGTAATAATAATAGGAAGTTATGTTGTAATTTTTAAAATTTCCAACATAATTCTGACATTTGTGATTTTTCTGATATCTTCGTTTTACTCTACGTTGTTTTATATGTAACTCCCATTTATTCAGTTAATATTTTTACAAATAGAGGAAGATTAAAATAGCACCTGTTAAATTATAATCAATTTATAATTTTTCATATCTGTGGATATTAAAATAAAGAACTGGAATAAAATTGGATATATCAATCAACAAACAAATTACTTTCCTGTTTAAAATATCGATATTGGTCTACAATTTTATTGATGATTTTATTTGCAAGTCGAGTCTTGGACCACCCAACTGGTTTAGTTTTTACCTTTTTTTCAAACGAGAGGGATCTATGTTCTAAGATACTGTTTGAATGAATTTAAATATCTTTTAAAACATGAATAACTAGCTCCCTATGTTTCAGCAGCAGGCAAATGTTACAAGAAGGTTGCAGAAGTTTGAAGCCCTAACCATGTATACTAAAATCACCATTGTCATAGCAACCAGTGCAACAACCACTAACTATACAACGCAACACCTCGTTTCGCCTGACATTGATACATCTTAGTTAATATTTTAATTATTTATTCTAGCGCCAATTTGTTACTAATTTATTTGCAATTTAATTGTAATTTAGGTTACTAAAAAAATTTGAAAAGACACTCATGGCGTATAAGGTTCGCAGCAATCTAATTAATATTTATTCCCAAGTAATGGTTTCATTTTATATTCTATCTGGCAGAGTTTGAATTGTATGAACAATTATAATGTAATATTCTTGGTGATATATATACAATGGATCACTACCTTGTGGTCCCTCCCTGCTTCTTGAAGAGTGATCTGGCCTCCAACGTCTCTCTCTCTCTCTCTCACTCTCCCTCTCTCTCCCTCTCTCTCCCCCTCTCTCTCTCTCTCTCTCTCTCTCTCACTCTCTCTCTCTCTCTCTCCCTCCCTCTCTCTCTTCCGCTGTCTCCTGCCACGTGTCAAGGTCGACTCCCAGGATGGAAAGGTCCTTTCGGATGTTATCTCGCCATCTTAGTTTTGGTCTACCTAGTGGCCTTCTTCCTCGGGGGCTTCTTCCCATACCGATTTTATCAGCCTCGTATTCTGGCTTCTTTGTACGTGCCCTGCCCATTGTAGCCTACTCGCTTTAATCTCTTGGCTGATGTCCGGGCTTTGGTAGAGTTGCGCAAGTCCTGCGTTTGTTCTTATCCGGTAGATCCCTGTGTGAGGATCAAGGTGAGGGCCATATATCTTTCGCAGACACTTTCTCTCAATTATTCGAAGTACTTGCGTGTCCTGTTATTGTCCAGGCCTCGCATGCATACGTCGCTACTGGCCATATTATGGTCTTTTACATTAGGATTTTGGTATGTCTTGATATCAGGTTAGACCTCATCATCGATTGTAGCGCATATAGACATCTATTGCTTTGGGCGATGCTTTGTTTGATTTCATCTCGCACATTTTTATCTGATGTTACGATGCACGTGTTCAAAGTTGTATTCGCCCCATGGTGACGGTTTGCCTTATGCGATGGCGGGCGGCATTTCTTGTGACGTTCATATATTTTGGTTTGTTTTCATTTATACGTAGGCTCATCTTGTTAGCCTCCTTTTCCAAACGGACAAAATTCTCTTTCACTTTTATCGTGCTTTCACCTATCATGTCTAAGTCATCTGCATATGCCAAAAGTAGACTTGGTCCATTTGGCCCGAAAACTTGACCGGGGGTTAGCACTGTCCTAGCGGCTTTCTCCAGCGCTATGTCAAACAGCAGCGGGGACAGGGCATCTCCTTGTTTTAGGCCCCTGTTGGTTGCAAAAACTTCACTCTAGTCACCGTCTACTCTGACGCAACTTTTCGACCCTTCCAGACACACTCTGGCCAGTCGCACTAGTTTCTTGGGTATTTCCAGTTCTTCCATAGCATTCCAGAGGTGTACCCTGATTATACTATCGCAGACCTGTTCGAAATCTATAAACAGGTTGTGAAGATCCTTGTTAAATTCCCAACATTTCTCTAGTATTTGCCTGATAGTGAATAATTACTGATCCGTTGTCGACCTTCCGCCTCGGAAACCACATTGGTATTCTCCAACAATCTCTTCAGCGTAGGGGGTAATACGCTCTAACAGGATGTTTGTTAGTATTTTATAGGCGTTTTTAAGTAGAGTAATGCCATTGCCACGATAGTTTTTGCATGTCAATTTGTCCCCTTTTTTGTGTATTGGGATTATCACGCCTTCTTTCCAGTCTTCTGGGATGGATTCATTAGTCCATGCTAGTTCCATGAGTCAGTGTACGTATTCTGACAGCTGGTTTCCGCCTTTTTTGAAACACTCTGCCGGTATGTTCTCACGACCGGGGGCTCTATTGTTCCTGAGCTTTTTTATAGCTTGTCTAGTCTCTTCAAATAGTGAAGGGCCCAGGTTAGCTTCAGCTGTATGGATATAGTTCTACAGCTGTTCTTGTTGGCTTGGTCGGTTCAGAAGTTCTGCGAAGTAGTTCTTCCATGTATCAAGGACTTCAATTTTTGATGTAGTTACTGTGCCGTCTTCCCTATTCAACATCATCGTGGATCGTGGCTGGTATCCTTTTTCCTGTGATGCAATTCCCTTATATGGAATGCTGTCATGTCCCCTTATTGGAGGTCCGCTTGTAGTTCTAGGATGTTTTCCCTGTGCTACTGTTTTTTCTTTTTCTTTATTGTTTTTCGAAGTAGGTCCCTCAGTGCTCTGTATCTGGTAGTCACCTGTTCCGTGGTGTTTTGAAGCATTTCTAGTCTCGCTAGAAGCATTGTAGGTTCTGACATTCGTCATCAAACCCGGGTTTGCGTTTTTGCTTAAGTTTAGGTCCAAGTATTTCCTCATTAGTTTCTACGATGTTTTTCTTAAGTAGTCTCCACAGCGTTTCCACGTTCTCTGTATCATCTTCTATTGTAAGGTTACCTGCGATCTTCTCGTCGATTCTCTCATATATCTTTTCCACACCTGGTTGTTTTAGTTTATCGATGTTCACATAGTGTTCCTAATTAGTTCTTTTGTTCTTTTGCATTTACGATGATATTCGGAATCTGACTTTAGCGCTGACTAGTATATGACCCGAGTCAGCCACTGCTCCTCTCTTGCTTCTGACATCTATCATACTGCTGCTATGTCTAGAGTCTACTAGAATGTGGTCTATTTGATTTCTAGTACGGCCATCATTGGATATCCACGTTCGTTTACGAATTTCTTTGTGTGGGAACATAGTAGATTTTACGCGCAGACCGTTTGCCGCAGCCATGTCTATTACCCTGCTTCCGTTATCGTTTGAGAGGTCGTGTAGGCTGTGTTGCCCTACGACAGATCGCGCTGTGGGTTCTTTCCCTATTTTAGCGTTGGTTCCCTAACGTCACAGGAAGATATCAGTGGCGTTTCCAGCCGTTAAGAAATGGGGAACCTCTGCAGGTGAATGCTCGTCGCAGGGACTGCCGAAGGCTAACTTCCCCTCGAAGGGTGGCACGCCCAATTGTAACTAAAAAATCATTAAAATAGTTAAAAAAACACGCCTTCCACGAGCGAACGAAGCGGATTTTACCAAGCATTATTGAGACATAGGTGCCATGTCCAAGTTTTTACCCAAGTCGTTAAAATTGTTAAAAAAAAAACACGTCTTCTGGGCCCTCGTCATTGGCAATTTTTACCCAAACGTCGCTAAAAACGTTAAAAAAAAACGCTTTTGGCGGATTATTTGAATGACATATTGAGGGGGCGCCATCCCTTCTCTCTTCTCGTTTGCTCTGCCCTGCCTATTTATATATTTAACCTTGATTATTTTGCTATTTTTATTTTGACAATATAATAAAAATGCGGAAAATATATTGCTTGGTTTTTCTTGCCTTATAATACAAAAAAAAATTACCTTAATTAAAAATATAACCTAATGTTAAAAAATATGATTATTCTACTGAGAACTAACCTTATTTAAAATGCAACTCCAATCTTTGGTTTTGCTTTGTAAATTCATCTATAGCATTGGCAAATTGGGTTCCTGAAAAAGTTCCTGAAGTAGTTCTTGTTCAATGGAAAGTATTGCCAAAGTGGAAAGTCTATCTGGTCCTGTAGAGTTTCTGATAAAAGTCTTAATACTCTTACTTGTCGCAGGTATGGTAAGTGTAAGTTCACAAAGTTGAGCGTTTCGGGGCAAGAATGATGTAGTCCACATTATTTAATTGATCTTAATAAGTCACACTATTTTTATTTAAGCCTTCTGAAGTATGGTATATAACACCCAGTTCATAACGCAACACGGGAAAGTCAAAAATAGGGGATGATTTTGTTTTAAAGAATTAAGAGTTTCTTCTGAAAGTGTATTATTTTCTTTGATGTTGACAAGCCCCATAGATTTTATACTTTTAACGTTATTAAACCTATCGTCAATGATTTCATAGAACAGTTTACGAGCTTGAGTTTTTGGATTTATTTTCTGTTTGTCTGCAGTATCTTCCGTTTGTATTCTCCTTTTTTCCGGTTCTCTAGATAAAATTTCTAAATTTTCGAACTTAAGCCGAAATTCATCAAATTGTTCCATTTTAGACAAAACTATTGACTTGAATTCTTGAATCTTTCTTCCATAAAAATGTATGTCACTTATTTTGCTTTGTAGTACGCTAAATAGATTATCACATAATGGAAATATTTGTGACAAAAGGAGTAACAGAAGATTAAAATCAGTTTCTAGTTGTAGCATATTTAAATATCCGGTAGAGCATATTCCTGTGTCATGATTCCAATCCTGTCTGTTGTCCACTATTTTTGAAAGAAGTCAACATGCCTGCCATTGTAACTCCAACGAGTGGGGGCTACTTTTGATAATCTTTTATGAACCTTCTGATCCAATGCAGTTGATCTTTTCGAAGATTTCGAAAAAAATGCTACTAAACCGCTTAACGTATGAAAAAATATTTTAACTTGTTTTATTTTATTGAGAGATTGTTGCATCACCAAATTTAATCTATGTGCCATACAATGTATAAAAAGGGCTGATGGGTATATGCTTCTCTAACTTTGGTCTGTAGATCCCCAAAGACATATAAAAAAAGTAGACAGATTTGTTAACTAAATATGAACACGCCAACATTGTTCCCCTTCTTCTTTCCCCTTTTATAAAATAGTACGCAAGCCGTAATATTACTTATCGCTCCTGTGGCGCTGTTGCCGATGATACCTAAGAGTATGTCTGTATCATGGGAGCAGCTTGTTTATAATAAAGTAACAGAAAAACTACATTTATTGGAAAATAGATCATGCCAAAATATACATTTTTCGCTTTAAAGTATACCCTGCAGGTTATAATACTAACATATAAACATCTAGAATACAATACCTGAATCAAAATGGAAACACAAAAAAATACGCTCCGGGGCGCAACCCAACAAAACACCCAAAGTAATCGATAGATGCCCAAAATCAAGATATAAAACTTTCAAAAATATTTGCATTCTTGACAGATAAAGCTTTTTTTATTTTAGGCTTGCCTTGAGTTAGTTTGGGTTAGTTTTGTTTGTCGGCGCCCCGGAGGGAGCGTGAAGTGAAACATATTTATTTGTTACATGAATTTGGGTTAGCTGGGGTTAATTCTTCGACTTACCCCGTTAGAAAAGGTGCAACCTTTGGCAACACTACGCGATCCAAACTAATTAAAGCGGTAACTGCAATATATTATCTGTACATTTTGATAATAATGGATTGCCATTTTTTTTATTTATAAAATTTTATGTGTAGGTATTCAAAACGAAATCCCCTTTTCATAGCAATTTTATATAATTTTTCATAATATTCTGTAGAGGAAGAATATAAGAACAAGGAAAGTTGATGACAACCCTATTGAGATTGCTTAGTATTATGAACTCAAAAGCGAGTTAAAGAGAATATTAAATACCTGTACCCATTGCCAAGTATAACATCATAAACAATAAATTATACAAAGTAAAACACTAATGAGGATTTCTGGGGCAGAAAGTTATTGCTCATCCCAAAAAATCTTTTATAAAAGTACTGTAGACAACTGCAAAAATAGATTCATTACATTGACACAATGTGAGTAATTTTAAAGATGAGATGAGATGAGATGTTTTCCTACCATAATAATTAATGAACACTCCACCGAGATATTCGCAGGTGTTGAGTATCACTGACTATGGCTTCATGTCATGAATAATATTCGTACCTAATTTACATCTGTTTTAAGACTACAAGCGGCTTGAGATATTGCGCATTAGACTGTAAATATTTTCATTAGTTTGATTCAAAGCACTTAAAAAGTGTATTCTTTTTTCGCGGAATAGTAAAAAAAATATTATTTTAAAGAATTGAATTAGTTCTACAGATATGTAAAGAAGAAATTAAAATATCCTCGGAATACATTCAGATAACTTGGATATTTGTTGATATAAAAGTAATGAACTCACTAAACTGAGCGTCAATTGAAATGTTAAGTCACATATTTGAGTCAATATTCGAAACCTTGTAATCGGTTAAACGGATTTTTGAAACGGGAAAATAGTGTTTCATGTACTACTATAGAATATTCGACACTATTCTCTTTAGTACAGATGACATAATACAGGGTGGGGAAAAAGGCATAACTTTATACAGAAACTTCAATTGGTTGCCAAATTAGTAAAATTAGCCATTTAGATTATTAGCTGTTTTTGTAAATTTGCCCATATCTCAGTTGGCTACTGGAGGTGAAAATAAAGACAAGAAGCGTCTTTAATTCCCACCCGCACACATCCCAAGCGTTCTACGCTGATGATACCGCTCTCTACTCACACGCCTTTATCGCGCAGGAGGCGGCAAATAACCTCAGTGCCCATATGGAACTAGTGTCCGCATACTGCGACGACTGGAAAATACGGTTAAATCCGACAAAAACGGAATTGGCCGTATTCACCCGAAAGCGCACAAACATTGATGTAAGACCTATTACCCTGCATAACATCCCTATCCCTCCTAAAAACCACGTCAAATACCTTGGAATAATTCTTGATGGGAAGCTTAATTTTGGCAAACACGTCACCTATGTGCAAAGCAAAAATCAAGCAATTTTAGACAAACTTAGGCCACTCATCAGGCATGGTTCATTCCTAAGTCCCAGAAACAAACTCACCCTGTACAGATCGATTACGAGGCCGAACCTGCTGTATGGAGCACCGGTTTGGTGCTCGATCGCCGACTGTCACATCACAAAAATTACAAACGCTCCAAAACAAACACCTAAGAGCGGCCCTCTCGGCGAGATGGTATACTAGAACGCAGGACTTGCACGAAATGGCTCGAATGGAGTACATAAACGTGTTTATTGACCGGATGGCTTGCAAGTTCTACGATTTTAGTATTCGCGGCTCGCCGAAAACCGCCCACATAGCTGATTTAAGGTATGATCCGGAGTTCAGGCCCAAACACGGGCCCATACACAGGAGAGCATCCATCTACTTCCTGGAACCTCGTCCACCGTGATCGAATCTATCCTATCGCCCCGCATCCTTCACAAACATCCCTTATTTCAACCTTCCTAGCCTTTAAAAATCCAACGATAACCCCGCTCCATTACTAAGCACTCTTGGGCCGTACGCCATATAAATGCACTAGAGCCGCCCCTGTGCTCCTTGCTCCGGCAGGCGAAGCGTAACTACATGTAAACCAAGCCTAAACTTAATGTGCAGTTGCAATCCGTTCCCTCAATGAGATTATGAGACATAATCTCGTAACTTGTACACGTATACATGTCTGTGTTGTCTTTTTACCTATATGCTTATGTGAACGTCTGCCTAAAACCCACCAAAGAACCGTGGAATGGGGTTTTTCATAGTGTTTTCCCCATGTTAAATCTCCCTCACCATTCAATCCCGGAAAACAAGTCAGCTAGATCTATTGACATCCGTTGGTAATCACAAACCGATTAAAGCTCTTGAAGGGTCTACAACAGACCCAAGTAAGATTAGATTCTCACTGCAGGTCCACTTATCTGCTGAGAAACATGTTCTCGGGCAATCCATCGACCCAGTTGTAGCAAGTGCATGCTGAGAGGAGACAGAGACGCCTGACTGAGGCGCACGTCAGATTCCTCAAACGCATGAACTTGCTTAGAAACCATGAGAATATGTAATAGTAGATTTAGGTGTATATAACATGTAGCAACAACCAGTTAATAAATGTTATTATTATTATAAGCGTCTTTAATGAATTTTCGATCAGATTCTTCTAACAGAGATAATTCATGGGATTGTCTTTTTTCCATATAAATGTAGTCTGATGAAGGATTCAGCTGTTACTTGTACAGAGTAGCATAAAAATATTTAAATATTTGAAAAAGTTTGCCCTTCCTCGTGACATTTTTAATTTTCTTTCATGTATTTACTTTGAGAAACATGATTATGGTTGCGTTATTTGGAATTAAATATGCAATATCTTTTATCATAATTTATAATCAGAATGTCATGGGGATATTATATTTCTCAATAAATAATAATAAAAATTAGCTATCGGGATGAGCATGTGGAAGCAAAACCTGCGAAACTAGCATTCGAAGGAGGTGATATAAATGTGTAGTTTGGGGTGGAATTAATAGTGATCTGGCCAGGTTGTATCGATTGAAAAAACTAGGAATACTGAGGGATATTGTGATAGATGTTTGAGATATGATGTGATTTTCTTTAAAAGAAATTTTGGTGATGGTTTTATCCTAGTAGATGATAAAATACCAGTCCATATTGAGCTAGAACTGTCACCGACTTGCCTAGGAAAGAAATCGTTAAATGAATGGACTGACCGCAAGAGCGCCGGATATAAGTCCAATTGTGCATGTGTGAAGTGATATAAAGCTGCGCTTGAATTATTGAGAAGGCATTTAATTGAAAATTTGTAAGAGCTAGCTAATACGCTTGAGCGTGAATAAGGGACTATTCCCATAAGTGGAATACACACATCCGTTGAAAGGCGAAAATTGGAATAATAGATCGATTCGCTCAGTTTTAAAAAAGAGATAATATTCGATCTTATATTATAATACAATAAGAGTCTCTATGGATTCGTTCATCTTAATAATGCCTACTCAGAAGTTGCAGCAAAAATAACTGAATTTTCATATTTAAAACATTTCATTAGATCTAGGTTAGTTTTTAAAAAGTTATTTAATACATAAAAAAGCAAGTTTTGAATTTTGAAAATACGCTTATAAACCATATCAATGCACAAGATAGTTTAGAAGATTTTGTTTTTGGTGCTAGTTACACGAATAAAGCTTTAGTTATAGCACTAAAGTTGTATTGAACTCTTAGTTAAATGACCAAAATATTTTTCACTCCTACTGCCTGCTGTTCTGGTACATAAGCCCATAAAAACTAATTTAAATTTTCCAATAGGTACTCATAAATTGGGGTAAGAGCAATCAGATCTGATAACTATTTACTGGTCAATAACTATAATTTATTTTCTATATCATCTAATTATACATCTAATTTAAGTTCTATTATATAATAGTATTAATAATAATAATAATAATAATAACAATAATAATAATAACAATAATATTATTAATACTAATAATAATAGCACAAAACGTTTGGCAAAAACTCAATTTAACAGCAAAAATCTCTGCAAGGCTATCAATGCTTATGCCGTCTCAGTTCTTGGATACTCGTTTGGATTGATAGCATGGACCGGCACTGATATTGAAAATCTCTAGTGGAAAACAAGAACCTTACTTATAAGAGCACACAAAGAGCCATCCGAGGAGCGCAGTGGAGTGAATCACCTTGCCAAGACATCTAGGTGGAAAAGGTCTAGCCAAAGTAAAAAGCACCATCCGAGGAGCGCAGTGGAGTGAACCACCTTGCCAAGATATCTAGGTGGAAAAGGTCTAGCCAAAGTGAACAAGAGTTCTAGCAGATCTACGTAAAACATGGATCGGCATATAAATAATTTGCGCAATTATTTTCACAGGAAGGCGAATTCCTCAGAAGTTCATAGGGCAGTTTGTAACGCAGATGACTCTACACCACTGCTTTTAAAAGAACACCAGGTTCAAGACCGCCATCATACCGACCTTGAGAAAATACGAGTGTGGAAGGAAAAGCCCTTACATGGGAGGCATGTGAATGAGGCTACCCATGATCACGTCGACAATACAGCGTCGAAGTATTGGTTAGTTTCAGGACAAATGTTCTCCGAAACCGAGGGCTTTCTGCTGGCTATTCAAGATCAAGTGATTCCCACCAGAAACTATCTGGGATAAGTGAATGTTCCCCTTAGAAGGAGTACGTATTCCGTAAGGCTAAATCAAAATAATAATAATAATAATAATAATAATAATAATAATAATAATAATAATAATAATAATAATAATAATAATAATAATAATAATAATATTAGTAATTTATTAAATACACAGTTTCCGTCAAAATTCGCGCTTCTTAATTTTAATTTTCTTCATTAAAACAATAGTATATGAAAACTTAATTGCCTGCCTCTTTCAGTAACCAAGACTATTGCTTTGAATGATAATCCCACATAATAAACTAAAGATAATAATATAGTACTTGATGCTAGTTTACAGTTTTGTATAGCTTTCAGTAATGATTCACAGGATTAAGATCGGACACTTCACATAACATTTAATATTTACTAAATTTCATAAATTTTTATTTTATGTTCTTCCTACAAGATATAACTATAGGCCTTGTTATGTTAGATATTACCTATCATACTGCTATCAAAATTATTATTATGCTTATTCACCATTCTGTATAAATTTTATCTATAGTTCTCTTACTAAAATTTCATTTACGATTCTGCAAGAATAGGGTTGACCTAAAAGCGATTAAATTTCAAAAGAAAAAGTATATTTTCAATACACATTGACGATATTAAATTGTTATTAATTATTAAGCTTTTTCAAGTAAATTTTGGGTAAATTCACTAATTTGTATCCATGTCTGGTCATAATGTTTCGGCCTACTCTTTTAAAAATATCCTTTTTGTATTAGTGCCCTCCGGAAATGATGAACAGGGTCATGCTTAAACTGCATGTTTGTTTCTAGAGCTAGCTAGCCGACATTAAATAGCCAAATGATCCTTTAATTTTATAGAATATGCTCCTTCGAGCTACCCGTTTTCTTTGATTTGATTCTTAGACGGTCTATCTTTGCTTTCCTTTGGTTATCTTAGCGTGTAAAAACGTTTTTCACTGCTATTCATTTCCTAATTAAAATTGTTCTTTCTTCAGTTTAATTGGATTTTCATAAAAAAAAACAGGGTTGATTAAGACTTTTAAAAGTGAAACTGAGTTGAAACCAAAAGCTCCCCATAAGTCATGTGTTTGGACCATTCAATCTTACTTTATTTTAATTGCTATTGCTTAGTGGGAAGTTAATTCTGAAGACATATCATCATAAATTCTAATTATTTCGGGTGTCGTTGGTTTTCCTTACAAACATTCATTTTCTGATGCTTCGTCTCAGAAGGTGAAATGTCGTATTGTCGTCTGGATTTGACGTTATATCTTGCGCCGCTCCGCTGTCGTGAGTAGGCCGCGTTCTCTTTGTACTATTTGTAGGACTATGTTACCCGAAACAGTAATGTATCGACATATGATTCATAAATATTTACTTTTGAGACCGCTCATCTAACACACAGTATTATAAATAACGAGTGTGGTATATAGCATACCTACCGGTATCACAGGGAAACATAGCTGAATAAGAGAAAAACACAAAACGTCATTGCTTTGGGGAAACAGATTATCCTAAATATTTCGACTGGATGTGTAGAATATGAGTTGCGCGAAGCATCGACTGCACATTCCATAAGGTTGGCAACACTGCTGTACGTATTATACAGTATATGAACTAATTATGATCACGTTCCAGTGACATACTGGGTAAACTAATTAGTAAGTGTTCTAGTGCAAAACATTTCTGAATAATCGATATTTTACTTGACCCATTCAGAAATCTCAGGAGGTACCTTTTCCTTACCTTTGGTTTATTAGTTGTTTAGTGCCTGGACCCACTCTTTAACTGGGATTTACACTGTTTCTGACAGTTGAGTTGCTTTTAGGGTTTTTAGTGATAATTGATTTCTACGCGGACGGTTCCTATTTCTTTGGAGAGGGTCTGTCTTGTCCATCTTTTCAGACAGCTAGCTGATTTCAGCATAAGTAGATTTTGAAAAACGCCTTTAATGGTAAAATCACAGCTTATTCAATAACCAGCTACTCATCTTGCGGCGGCATCCTTTGATTTGGGAAAGTCAAGTGAAAATTTTAGAAGAGGGCCATGAGTTAATATTTTTCTAAACGTCTGGGCATCTGAAAAATACTTTTGACAGTTCGTTTAATTTCAAATACGATGTTTTATCGTCTAAAATCCGTTTGAAAACGATTTTAAATGGCAAAATTGTATAAAAATCCGAAATTTCGGGTCTTTTTAGGGCAATAGCCGTAGCTTGGGACGAATTTGTCGTGGATTTTGAAGCGAATATTCATTTTAAATTCAGTTCACTTCGTGTCATTACACTGCCTGAAAAATCACGACCGTGAAACCGATCCGCTCAGGGCACTGCCACGATGCGCAGTGCCCGACACTCCAACTTTCCGATTCCGATAGAGATGAATAGCTGGTTATTGAATAAGCTGTGGTAAAATATTGATTTTCTTGATTTCTCTTTGGCATTTTTTTTTCTGACCCGTAAATGTTTCTTGCCTTGAGTTACGAATAGAAACCTTGAATATGTAAACAGGGGTTTTCCGACTACACTAAGTGTCCTTCTAGACCTGAGCAGTTTTTTTCGACTACGTGAAGAGTCGTCCATCCACAATTGAGGAAGCTTTTTTTTAATTCTTCTAGTCCATTGTGTTTGATCAGGCATATTTCCTTCTGAGAGTTGCCTGGAGAGCTACCCACGTGCTCTTTACATCAAACGATCAAACCAATTTTTTGTTTGTGAAATTAAATATACACAATTTCTGGTGAATTATTACTAATAGCTTCTGAATTTATGTGTTTTATTTTTTCTCTCTTTTGAAAATATAAATTCCAACCGGAGGGAGGCATATTTTTCTGAACAGGCCAGCGTTTCAGACTATTTGGTTGCCTTTATAGATACCCTAATACTTTAGTACCCTCATTTAACTTAAACAACTCTAAAGGTTTTTATATAATTAATTGACTATTTTAATATCGCTTTAAGTCGTACTATTATTATTACACGGTTGTTTTTAATTGTAACCAGAATATAGCTAGTGATAGTTTGCGTCCTAGAGGATTCAGAAGTGTGATGATTATGCTCTGGTTAGCTTAGTATCAGGTCATTTAACGTTTATGTTTATTTGCTTTACTTGTTTCATAATAGGTAATTATTAGTAGTTATATCATGTCTATTTTAGTTGCTTTTTAAAGGGTGTAGTAATTATATATATGGTTCATCTGACTTGATGCATAACAGGTAAATCACTTTTGCATATCGTAATAGGTAAACGTTTTAGTTTTATTAGCTGGTCTCTGTTATTTGACCTAACGAATACTTAGTTTTGCATAACGATAAGCGATAGTGTAACTGAATAGTTAGTTGTTTTGGCAAATTTCAACTTTTATTGACAAGTTTTATTTTGCTGTACATAAGCAGTAAATTTATTTAGTTTTTTGAATTTACAGTGTTCAGTAATTATTAGGCTGGTGAAGTAGATCATTTATTTACTAACGATTATAACTAAGTAAACTTACTCACTATCTATTATTTAGGTTTAGTCACTACGTATAGGAATAACATTCGGCGACAAACAGTATTCTAGTATCATTAATGTTTTTTTTGTTTTAATTGGCTTTTTGTCAATTTTTTTGGGAATGAACCGATTTTCTATGCACCCATCTATCTAATTCATTCCTTATCATTTAGCATTGGTGTGTTAAAAAACAAAGTATGTAGTATGTACCTATTTGACTTGTAAATTACTTATGCAAACTTTCTCTTAGATGCATTCCTTGGTTTCAGTTTGACGGAGAGACAGCTGATGCTGTGTTTTTAAACACAGCATCAGCTGTCTCTCCCTCAAACACATAAATAGAAAGTGTCAATTTATCTTTGATAGCTCGCATACGGAAAAAATTGGCAATAAAGCATACAATCCGATATATCGGATTTCAATTTTAGGCTCACATATTTATATAATATTGTAAATTTATGAGCAGATTATTACTCGATCATGTCAGGTGGTTTACTACACATACAAATTTCACTAATTTTGAGGTCGACGTTGTCAAAAAATTAAAATAAAATCCCTTGTCGTCTCGTTGAATAGAGCCATGGATCCATGTTGCTTTTAGTGCAGTTTTAACTTCTTTTAGGCATTTATCGCACCGTAAAAATTAAATAAATAAGAAATTTACACCTAAAACATGTCACTAACGCCTGCTACAAAAGTCAGTTTAGGCTTATACAAAAGGAGGGTTGCATAAATACGACATCCGATTTATCGGATCTTATGTACTAATGGATTAAGGTGTTTGCTCTACTTTCATCTTCTGAAGGCAGCAAAACTTATCGGTAAAATAGTTCAATCCACATAAATGTAGGTCTTTAACATTTATAAATCTCTTTTTAAAAGCAAAATGTATGGCATAAGTACCTATTTGTATCGAAAAATAAAACGATGTTTTCAATGCTAACCCCAAAATATAGACAGTTGATGGCCAACTAATTAATATAGTTTTGCATTTTATCTTTAATTGATACAATGTACTGTTTTATCTTACCATATAACGAATTTCTTTAAAAGTTTGAGCTTATGTGATTACTTACTTTAATGAGTCAACGCGTGGCTAGATGTGAATAAAATTTAAATAGCAGGTATAATCAGTGAAGGAGAGGAATAATGTTTTCCATTCTCCTAACAAATTAAATTAAATATTTCTGAAATGACCAATTTATTTTCAATGGTGAAAAACGTGTTGGCAGTGGAATATCTCGTATTATATCTCTAATAAATATTTATATTATATGTGAAAATAGCGTAATGCCATTTCTTAATCTCAATGGGTTGACTCATACAGTCAGTGACGTCAAAAAGAGTTTAATTTCAGTAAGCGCTCAAAATACCAAGAATATGGAATTTAATATTTTTAGATAGTATAGCGAAAATTTAAAACAGTTGGCTCATGTCACAACTTTTGAAAATGTATAATATACTAAATTGCGAAAATGGCGCAAAACATAAGGAGTTCTAACCAGATAATATTCAATTCTTACGTATAACAAGGACAAGCAGCAAATAAAAGAAAAGGGAGAATAAATCTTCTTATTACATTCTACGAAATATATAAGCGAGAGACAAATTAGATTGTGGAAGACTAATCATTATTGGTATCTGCGAGTTCATTTTTACTTATATGTACCCAAAAATAATGATGTCCATAGTGAGTTACATTTACATTATCTACCAGTTTTCGCCACCTTTGCCGAAACCATGCTCATAGATGCTATCATAGGGCAGATATGGTGGGGTATTTCTTTACAACCAATAATTGGTACTTTCATCACGTTGGGTTCAATTGATCGATTGTCACAAGCTGAGCATAATTGAATTTCAATTAGTTTATTGATTGGTGCAAATTTTTACTATTCAAAATCAACAAAATCACATTTATTAACGAAAATTAATTCCATTTTAATTAAAATGGTTTAAGGTAATTTGCTTTTTGCACCTAGATGTTATGCAAAAAGAGGATACCCAATTTTTAATATTAAATTATAAAAATACTTAACGTATAAACCGAGCCGACCAAAAAATTCGTCATGTTTAAAGTGTCATAATATGTCCCCTATATAAAGTTCGATTTTAACTTTCTTTGTGGCATTACTTTTTAAAGAATAACCATTTTGTAGTTACTTGTGTTAGAGCCACTATACAATGTTGGGATGCTGAACCACTGTAAAGTCAGGTTGCCGAGCGACTCATCGAATGACGAATCCAAAACATTACAGATAGATAAAAAGTAGTAATGGATCAGCTGTCTTGACCGAAAGCACGAATTTATTGTATTACGATTCCTATATTGATATTTCGTTAATCGAGTGTTTTGAATTAGAAGCGGGCAGTTTCTTTGTATTGTTACTCGATTGTACCCACATTGTTCAGATACGTTTGGGGTGTCAGCTGGCTAGGTGGCGATGGGGGTAGTGTGATAAGGGGTTGCAAACAAATGGAAAAAAATTCGTGACGGGAATCAGTCCCGGGCAGCACGAAACTTTTATGAACGGACAATTATGTTCAATAATGAACATTGAATATTGTCAGCTGCGGACTCATTCGAAAATGCGAATTTTCAAAACGATGTCGGGCAACTTGAAATTTGAGTGGCTACTAATATTTTATATATGATTCAGGAAAAAAAGTGTCAGCTGCTGGTATGTCGGTGGAAAAGTTGTCAGCTAGGGTCACAAAACGTTCCGGGCGTAGATGCGCTGTTAGCTGGCCCGCACAACTTTTAATGCATCAGCTGACAATTTTTCCACCAGCATACGAGCAGCTGATACATTTTTTCGTAAATATTACATTAAGTATTAGTATCCAATTAAATTACAAGTTGCCCGGAATCATTCTCGATGGGTTGATCATAAAAAAACATGCAGGGGGCAACTCGACTTAACAATTTCAGTTCTACATAATCAGACATTTATCTAACTAACAATGGATAATTATCTAAGTACTGCTTAATTAGAATGCATTATATACTTGTACTACATAAATTAATAGTGAGCAATGTTGCTATACAAAATCGTGATATTCATTATTTTAAAAAATAATAAATCATCTTAACATGTCGATATTTAGTCTCAATCTTCGTCATCAGTATCTTCTTCGTCATCATCAGAGTCTTCAGTCTCATGTTCGATTGGCAAAAGATCGTCATCAGGCTGTTCATTGACGTTTGAAAAATAAGTAATTGATTATATAAAAATTATTAATATTTTATGGCATGACAAATTCAAATAATTTAAATAAATACCTTTAGTATTGTCGGCGTCTTGAGTGATCATTTCTACAGTCTGGAGTAATTGGTCGCCATCAAACCATTTGCAGGTGTATTTACCTTCCTCCAGCTGCCATCCATTTTTTCCCATTTTATATACTTTCATGAAGGTCGCTACACGTGCATCATTAATTTTTTTATTGCCGTAAAGCCATACATGGTACACACAAATTTTTCGATGGCTGGCATAGCATTGGCGATGTTTTCTTTCAATAAGTCGTAGATAGTAATAAATACTGCAATAATATCTGATTTTGTATGTACCATGTATGGCTTTACGACAATAAAAAAGTTAATTATGCATGTGTGGCTACCTTCATGAAAGTATGTAAACTAGGTAAAGATGACAACGAATTTACATTGCCTGATAAGAACTAAGACGCATCTTTCTTGCCACCATCATACTCTGAATTAAAACAGCAATTAGTGAGGACAATCTACATATCGAGGATTTGCAGTAACGCGCACAAGCAAGTTCTGTCCACATTGGACCCACTGGATCATGGATGGCAGCTGGAGGAAGGTAAATACACCTGCAAATGGTTTCATGGCGACCAATTACCCCCGACTGTGAAAATGATCACTCAAGACGCCGACAATACTAAAGGTATTTATTTAAATTATTTGAATTTGTAATATAATAAAATATTAATTATTTGTATACAATTAATTACTTATTTTTCCAAATGTCAATGAACCGCCTGATGACGATCTTTTACCACTCGAACATGAGATTGAAGACTCTGATGTTGACGAAGTAGATGATGACGAAGATTGAGACTAAATATCGACATGTTAAGATGACTTAATAATTTTTTCATAAAAATTTGTGGTACTCTTATTTTTATTTTTTTATACTAAAAGTTTAAGTAAAGTTTATTGTACACAATGCCAAATAAAAGTATTTTGAATTTCAAATAAGACGATTTGTATAGTAAATTGTTTACTATTAACTTATGTAGAACAGTATATAATGCATCATAATTAAGCAGTAAATATCTATCCATTGAAAATTAAGTGAATTTCTGATTATGTAGAACTGAAGTTGTTACGTCGAGATTGCACCCTGCATGTTTTTCATGATCAAATCATCAAGAATTATTTCGGGAAACTTGTAATTTAGTTGGATACTAATATTTAATGTAATATTTACGAAAAAAGTATCAGCTGCTCGCATGTTAGTGGAAAAATTGTCAGCTGATGCATTAAAGGTCGTGCGCGCCAGCTAACAGCCCGTCTATGCCCGGAACCTTTTGTGACCTCAGCTGATAACTTTTCCACCGACATACGAGCAGCTGACACTTTTTTCGCCCAAATTTCAAGTTTCCCGACATCGTTTTGAAAATTCGCATTTTCGGACTCATTCGCACCCCTAGCTGTTAGGTACTCCACCAGCCCCCGGCTAGCTGACAATATTCAATGTTCATTATTGAACATATTTTTCCGTTCAGAACAGTTTCGTGCAGCCCGGGACTGATTCTCGTCACAATTTTTTTCATGTGTTTGCAACCCCTTAGCGTCTACCCCCACCGCCACCTAGCCAGCTGACACCCCAAACGTATCTGTACAATGTTGGTACAATTGAATAAAAATATGAAGAAACTACCCGCTAATCGTTGCACTTTTGTACACGGGCTCCAGAACTATTACCATAATCACCACGGATACAAGACAAATTATATAAGACAGGTTTACACACTTACAAAGATGGAATACAACGTTTTCATTGTCCCTTCTGACCACTATAAAATTAAGTTTTGCACATGAGATGTGGACACTTGTAAGTAAAAATGCTACTAGTACTTCTACTATCATTTAAATCTATATAATATATATTTAGTGAATGAAAATTGTATAGCATACATGTCATATGTAAATATGCACAGGGTCTTAAAGAAACAGAGTCATGTATTTTATGAGGGGATTCACCTTGGTAAAATAAGAACTGAGTTCCCATGAGCAATTTTCAAAGATGCTTTGTTTTTATTCGTATTAATTTCACCTGATGACAAAATTTACCAGCATGCCATTTGTGCTGACCCAACACTGCCAGACTATAACACTACAAATCACAATACTCGTTTACTAATGAAATACGCTTTAATATTGGTATATCAGCTATCAGTAACTAACAATCATAACATTAACTATATACTATCTGGAAAAATCTAAGTACAAACTCTCCCAATATGATCTCACACTACTTGCTCCGTACGGTACGATTCACTGCTTCGTCCCCGGCCGTACGTAACCATCGCCTTCCCCTGACTCATTGTCGTTGCGCCAGGGGTGGAGTATTTGGCGGCTGCCACACTCCGTCCTTTCTTTTCAGCTTAAGAGGTTTGAGCTGACTTTGAGATACAGTTGCTGTAGGGTTGTTTTCTCCGGAAGAAGTCTCAGCCTCCGACAGTTTGATTGAAGTCCCTGATGACTGGTTTCCCGGTAGCGCTCCTGGTCCCTCTTCTTCCCCTGGCTGTCCCGACTCTTCCACGTTCGCCGGTGATGGTTGTATAGATAAGTCATTCTGAGGTAATGGTAAAATGTTAGGACCGTTTTCTAAAGAATCCAGAACCTTTTTCAAATAGGTCACGTGGCATTTCAAGATTCTGCCGTCTATCATGAGTGTCGCCTCATTTCCTTGTATGCTACTAACCTCATCATATTCTTTTTCGTGGTATCTGGATGTAAGTTTATGAGGAATCACCATGTTTTCTACAAGAACTTTGTCTCCTGGCATAATATTATATTCTTTAGCTCTTCTGGCACTGTCTTCTTTTTCTTTACCCTTTTGTTTGTTCAGTATGTCATTGTCTAATGCTTCTTCATCGGTTCTCTCTGTCAAATAACGACTCGTTTTCCACTTTGCACAGTTTTGATACGGAATCTGCGATATTGAGTTTTCCAGACTGGTATATAACTTTGAACTTGAAGGCCTGGAGCCTTAACACACATCTCTCGATCCTTGCTGGTGGCCTTGAAGTTGGTTTGAAAATCGCTTCAAGTGGTTTGTGATCAGTCACAAAAATTCTAGCCCAGCTAGGTAAAAAAAAACGTTCGACTGCCAATACGAGTGATAAGCTATCTTTCTCAGTTTGGGAGTATCGTCGCTCAACATCCGATAAGCTTTTGCTTTCAAATGCAATACTTTTGATGTTTCAGCCTGAAACTGTATCAAAACTGCCCCTAATGCCACGGGACTGGCGTCTGCTATGAGCCTGGTTCGGCGTTGTGGGTCAAAATAGCACAGTGTGGGTGGTTTAGATAGAGCCTTTTTGAGCTTTATAAAGTTTTGTTGGTGCGCGTCATTCCACCCGAAATGTCCCTCTTTTTTTATCAGCTGTCTCAATGGGTCTGTTAAGGTGCCCAGGTCGGGGATGAACTTGCCTACATACGTAACTAGTCAATTTTTCGACTAAAACATTAAAAATGTCGTTGTGCCGTCCTGGATAAAAGGTTTCGATTGCCCCATGTACTGTTCAAAAACCATTTTTGAACACGCTTTCAAATCTAACGATTTAGTTTTGTACAGTTTAACATTCCACGCCACTGCCCTCGCATTCCAAACAAATTTAAATCCATGGCGATACTACTAACGCCATCTCTTGGTTACAACGTTTATCCACTGCAGCAGGTAGTCTAGATGGCGAAAAATAAAGCGTCCTCGACAGGC